>WUAM01000272.1:511643-555253 GCA_024336885.1 Actenoides hombroni | reverse complement strand
CCCTCTCCCTGGAAATATCCAAGGCCAGGTTGGACAGGGCCTTGAGCAACCTGGTCTAGTGGAAGGTGTCCCTGCCCATGGCAGGGGGATTGGAAGTAGATGACCTTTATGCTCCCTTCCAACCAAAACCATTCTATGACTCTCTGTTGAATATCCAGTATATTTCTAATTTAAAAATGAAAACAAAAACATTTCAACTTCTAGATTTCATTCTTTACCATGTAGCCTTTTTGTCTCAAGCAAGCACTGTAAGAATATTCTGCTTTATTTCTGACCCAAATGATGTCTCCTCTCTGAGACAACTGGCAATGTGACCATGGTGCATGCAGGGTTAGAATGACAAAGCTGCACTTACTGATTCTTTGCTATTCACACTCCTTCCATTGGGTGCTGCTGTTATATTAAACAGATTACTACTGGGACTCAATGTATGTATACAGAAAGGCAGGACAAAGCCTTAAGGTGCCTACCTATGTTACTTTGCCCATAGTTCTACACAGCCCAAGTCTGTTGTACTTCACAAAGCTTGTTGTGTACTTCATTAGTTGGTGTTGAGGGAAATTGTCATCGACTACTTTTGAAAAAGAAATCCATAAAATAGAATCTTGCAGCTTGTACTAAAAATTTTATCATCTTTCATGAAGGTGATCTCACAAAAATTTATATGTCCAATGCAGCATTCAATTACTGTACCCTGTAGCTGTGCAGATGGCTCTCTTTTAATTAGAGTATTTAGTGCATCTTCTGCATAAAGAACTAGGCAATGAATAAGGAGGAATTTAATGAAAAAAGGAAATAGTTTAATGGAAGTCTAAAAATACAAATAAAAATAAAAAAGATAATAACTTAGGATGCAATTCTTGCAAGGATTTCCTGGTCATTGAATGTAGCTCTCAGGTAATCTGAGGGAGAAATCTTTGCAGATTCATGGCCTCAGGGAGGTCTTGTGAAGCACTAAAAATCAGGCAACTGGTCATTAAACTTTGCTCAGCTGATGGCCATATAAATGACAGCTGAAGATTTCTAAAGCATGATACTGGCTGGAACTTGGCTTTCAATGTGGCACAGACACACTAATGAATTCTCCGGGTACTGTCAGAAAATGGCAGGATTCCATTAAGTTATGGCAAGTGTTAATGGTATAAAATCACTTCATATTTGAAATATCCTCAGTTACTAACAGTAACCAGCAAAAGTAACTAGTAATTGTAAAGAATACAAAGTTACTACAACCTGAAATATTAGGCATTTTATAACCTATAACGCAGTTACTGATCTAGTTATATTCTTAGTTTATTAGAAAAGCACCAGCATTTACTTATGTGACCTTTGTTCTAATTGGAAAAAGCACACAATATTTGCATTGAATAGGAAAAAATGCAGTAAGACATGATTTTTATATGTGCTTAAATTTACTGCTGTGAGGCATAAATGCTTGAATTATACAAACTTGGGCAAGGAAGAAGTCACTATGGGTCATAAGGAATAGGCTTCAACCAGGGAAGTCATATGCCCTCTTAGCAGGGCCAGTAATATAAGCCACCCTCAAAATAAATTCCAGCATTTCTGTATTCTAAACTCGTCAGTGAATTTTAAATTCATAATGATGGCTAGACTTACCTGGTAGGCCGGGTGGCGTTTTCAGATATTTGCCATTAAAATGTTGAATTACTACTTCACATTTTTCTGTAGACTCCATTCTGGAAAAGAGAACAGAGTGGGATGGGGGTAGAGGCAATATGTGTTACTAGACTGTTAAGAAAGTGCTCAGTCAGCAAATACAAAAAGCAAAAGGAGAAAAAGGGGACAAGCACAGATGCCGGGAGAAATCTTCAAAGCTGTTCTTGCTGATTTCTGCAGAGAAACTGGTTGAGCTCATTAGGATATGGTGTGGCTTGTGAGGAAGACCTACCACCCTCAAAGCCTGCAGCTGTACTCCCTGCTGTGTGTGTGCCGCAGCAGTGTCAATGAACAGTAGTACCCTTTTGGCTCTGGGGGAACATCCTGAACAAGGACATTCTTTATGCTCTCACACACTGCTTGGAAAGGCAAAGGATCTGTTTCTAGATTCCTTATGCACCCAAAATAATTCCAAATGGAGGGGGGAAGCCAAAACCAAACCCCCTCAGGATTTGGAGAAGAACCCAGAGGATTACAGTGTTAAAAAAATAACCCACAAAGACAGACTGTATAGCAAAACCCAAAACAATGCATATCTGCCTATTACAACATAAAGCCAAATCTTGGGTGAAGGCAGTAATTCACATGTAATACCGGCAGGTTAAATGCCTTACTGTTTGTTTATCTCGTATGATCTCAAGATAACTTTCAGCACTGAGACATTAAAGCACTAACAGTGAACTGGTACACATATTATCGAAGGAACTGTAAAGAATACAAAGGTACTAGTCAAAACTCAAACCATGGTTATACCATATCTGGGAATTCACCATTCCTTCAGGTCTTGTAAACTGACTGCACACTAGTCCAGAGAACAATTTACTTTGCTACAGAGTGGGTATAGAAACTTTGAAGAGCGAAAAGACAGAGATGAGAAACTAATAAGCAAGCAAAAAGAAAAATCATACTGCTTCTATTTTTCTTTGGAAAATTGTGTTTAAAACCTGTGTTCAATGCTCTCTCAATGCACCAGCGCTTACCTCGAGATACTGTCCACAAAATAATTCCAGTGACATAAATATTGTTTACTTCTCATCAGTCTAGATCTTTTTAAAGTTAATTTATCCACACTTCCTGTCACATAGTTTTGGGCAAGAGTGGTTCACACATAGTAGCAGTTTGTCTCCCAGGATATAAGCTTGCCAGAGTTCAAAGGACTACCCCATCACCACCAAATAAAAATAAAACAAAAATCCTGCCTGCCTGATTAATTCTCTGAGCAAGTCAAAGTCTTTTGTAGCTTTTTTCAGGTGGAATCAATAAAAATTGTCCTTTCCAGGTTGTCTCATTGCATATCATGTGGGCTGGGCCATTTCCACAAGCGCAAAGACAGTAACTTAGATTGTTCACTTTGGCTTCATTCAGATTTAACTAAGTGAATGCCTGTACTGAGCCTTTAGAGACTCTTGTCTCTGAAAGAATAAATGCAATAAAAGTCTTTTTTTCTGTAGCTTCAGGCGTTTGGTGTCAAACCGTGTTATGTTGCACCACACAGCAGTGACAATTTCATTTTAATACATGGGGTACATTTTAACAAGCCAAAGCAGTCCCTGCAAAGAATGCAATATATAAGCTGCCAAGTGAAAGAGACTCAGTGAACTTCATGCATTTTATGTGGGAAGAGAATAAAAGTGAAACCCACAGTGTTCTGGGATAAAAAGGCCATTGCTCAAATAGCACTCTGAAAAAGAACGTGCACATTTTCTTCTCAAGTTTCACAATTAACAGCTCTCAAATGCCATTGCTAGCTATCTGTAATCTGGCACACACTTCACTTGAAACCGACACTGGCATTATCGACCCTGTTTGAAAAGACAGCACAATAGACAAAGCATCTATACATGTTCCCTTCAGAAGTGTTGCTGAGTAACTACTGCATCCATCCCTTGTCTCCCCTACCTGAGTTCCTCCATGGCTTTTGCAACATATGCCTGTGGGGTAGTCCTTCCTCCTGGCCATGCCTAGCCTTGCCAGGCAGCCACTAACTAGTCAGGATGGCATCTATCCCAGAGCCACCGAAGTATGAATTATAATTTTCATTTATCCACAATACCATTTTTTCAGAAATAACCATTTCAAATTGTGTTCTTCAGGATGATTAGCTTAGTGACTGACTGCAAATAATAAGGAGTATAGAGCAATCAGATACATTGTTAAAACTGCCTGACACTTGTCATCACAATACCCCAGTTTTAGATTACTTAAAACTCCAATCAACATCAACCACTTAGGTGTCAATGTCTATGGCAGGCACCTACCCTATCTGTACGCATCGATTCAGACATTCCTCATCCTTATTTTGTTGTATCCATACAGACTAGGCATACCCAGGAAGACACCCAAGAAAAATACAGTTTTCTTAGGTCCACACTAATAAATTCTACCTACTTTTTCTTCAGAAAGCTGTGGCACTCCTCTATTGTAGAATGCGTTTGAAAACTTGGAAGAGATGGACAAAATACACTTTTTGTCATTAATCTATTCTTCTCACCTGAGACAGAAATGTTTCAAAACATTGATTTGAGATTGGTACTTAATAAAAATCACTAACACAGAATTTACATGCTAAAAGTTAGCATCCAGGGGACAGGTCTTCCATAAAAGAATGTCATCGGAGCACAGGTAAACTTGGGGGAAGAGCACTCAAATCTATTTTTTTAGTGGTTTTTTTTTTGTTTTGTTTTCATAATTGATAGAACAAAAATGTGGCAAATGATAATATTCTGTAGAAAGGATGAAGATCCTACACGCTTCAAAGCCTTCTATTGAAGGATATAGATAATCAACTCTCCCGCTGGTAAGGGGAGGGCATTGGCTTGACATGGTAATAAAAACTTGCTTCTGAACAAATAATTCAAGAAGTACCATTTTCAAACTCCCTCTGACAGTATGGTTTTGGTGCTGACCATAAGAGGATCTAAGATAATAATCCATGTTTAGATACAATTTGGACATAACTGTAATGTATCCGAGTATTATTCTGAATCAGGAAATGCATTGCAGAAAAAAAATTATCAAAGCCATGGGCCATATTCTTACAATATTTTTTAAAGTACAGATAATGATCTTAGCCAAACAAACTAACAAAATTATGAGAATTTATTTGCACCTGTATCTATATCTCTCCAGGTTCTGGAAAATAAGTTGCAAAGTTCCTAAATACAATATGAGTAACTAGACTGCCTATATTCTATCCAATCAGAAAGGAAATGAATTCTTAAAAATTTGAAAAGTAAGACTGTTTTTATGATTTTTTTTTTCTAGCCATAGTTTGCAAATTCAAGGTCTTTTAATATGATAAGTAAAAGAATAAAAATTTTGAGGGTGCTTAAGCAAGTATCACAACCAAATGATTTGTTGTTCTAGCATTGGTATTAAATATTTATTTTAAATCATTTAAAAAATGTATATTACTGTCTCTACAGACCACAGTGGCTCCAAAGTAGTCTTTGTGTGTTGTTATAATAGGGAACTTTTACCACCAAAGAAAAGAAAAAGGATTTTTTTTAAAAACTAAAGCTCTTATACATGCTTATTATAAAGATTGATTCAGTGTCAAGAAACAAGGGAATTTATATACAAGGAATAACATGATGATTACATAATTATTACATAAGAAATATTTAGTACCTTATTTAGTAGCAATTACCAGGGAGTAAGGTGTGATTTTTGCTTACATATACCCTGTAGTCACTTTGCTTAATAATAATAATAATAATAATAATAATAATAATAATAATAATAATAATAATAAATGTGAATGAGGATCAGGACTACATTTTTGTATATCCAGAGTAAATATTTAAAGATTAAATTGTTATTACCACATTTCTGTGACGATCAGCATATGAGTATTGTTGTTTTCTTATATTTTAAGAGCAGGAATAATAAATCTTGGGTGGCAATGTTTCTTTACTCTTTAGGGTATTTTGGAAAGACAGAAGTAGATAAGTAGTAGCAATAATATAGAGTGGAGGAGTCCAAAGAACCAAGGCCATAGCTAAAATACAGACCAGTGAACTCAATTTCTTTAGCATGTCAAAAAGATGACTTGAAGGGCAGTCTAAGAGCAGTATTTAAGTACCTTTGTAAGGAGAATAAACTAGGTAGTAGGCAGTTCTTTAATCCTGCTGAGAAAGTTTTGACAAGAACCAGCTAAATTTGAAACATTTAACTTCAAGGAAGATGATCCACTGGCACATGATAGAAAAGAAGTGGGGTTTTTTTTGGTTTGTTGGGTTTTTTTGTTTGGGTTTTTTTTCTTCGTTGATGTCTTCAAATCACTTTTGAAAGTTGTATTTTAGTAAAAGAGCATTTTTATCTTAATATTAGGTAACTAGGAGTACTTCCACTGCCTGTGATAGAAAACAAGTCAGGAAAAATTACCTTCAGGTCTTAAATACTCTAAAGTTACAAGAAAGGCTTGATTAGTATGAGGCTTTTTAGCATCTCCTTGGGTTCTACTCTTCATCCTTCTACGACAATGTGTGCACTAATTTCATTAGTTTATTTTGCTAATTTAATTTCAGGCATTCTAAGATCCTGACATGGTTGCAACTTGTAATTGTCATCTCTTCTGTAATTGACAGATATCTTAACGTCTCCAACTTTTCAGATGCTAAGACTTCGCTTCAAGATGTTTGTGCTTTCTGTTTTGAAACCATTTTATGCTGGGAAAACTGTTCCCTTTGTCATTTACAGCCTAGGAAGAGATTAATTTTCTCAAGTTCTCCTCATCATTCATATCTTTTCCCAACATGTCTTGCCTGTATATTCGTCATGTTCTATCCTGTTTCCATGAACAACAGGAGGTTGTTTACTATATCAGATGAACATACAAAATCTGCAGAAACCAGAAGATAACAGAACAGGCTCCTATTTTCTGGGCATATGGTCCATACTATACCTTGCAGCATGTCCATTATGCCAAGGTGACCATTCTGAGCTGCCTGAGTGAGCATTTCTGCACAGAGCTACAGTGCTCCCCATAGAGAAACCTCTGTTTCAGAAGAAATCCAATATAACTAATGACACCTATGTTATCCTCAAAAACCCTACAAGATGCACAGCTTCCTTTGAGGAAAAGAACAGACAAGTCAAAGGCCTGGCTCTCTCATTTTGCTTCAGTGGAAACTAG
Source organism: Actenoides hombroni (assembly GCA_024336885.1). Taxonomy (NCBI): domain Eukaryota; kingdom Metazoa; phylum Chordata; class Aves; order Coraciiformes; family Alcedinidae; genus Actenoides; species Actenoides hombroni. The sequence continues at coordinate 548,436 of WUAM01000272.1, read as the reverse complement.
AGCACATCCATTTCCACTGAAATCCATACAAAACTATAAATAGAATAATGATCCTGCTCAGGCTCAAAATCTTGCTTCCTGTTTTCTATTGCTCCTTTTCAGTTGCTGACTTGAGTGCTGTTTCCAAAGACTAAATTTTGAGACATGTAAAACACAGACAAATAGGAGATAAGTTTAATAAAAAACTTATGCAGGCAGAGAAAAGCATCCCATCAGAAGCTCTTCCAAAAGAACAAGGTAGGGAAAAGACAAGGATGAAGCCCAAACTCCCAAGAACAGAATAGGTAAATGCCTCACTACAGACCCCTCTAGCTCTCTCAAAAAGGAATGGAAGCATGCCCTTGGTATTTCCTTTTGCTCTGAGATGATAGAAACAGCTAATTGAGAATCTCTTGACTTTGGTCATTTTCTGGGAACAGCATCATAACATTCTTTTATGACAGTTTGTGTTGGACAAATTTTCTCACGTTACTGGAAAAGAATAGCATGAACACACACTCATTTCCACCTAGATCCAGTCTGATTTATGCTACTGTCTTCACAGTCTAAGGTTAAGTATTATACTGCTGCCTGCCAGCACTGCAATACTTGACTGTCTGACTGTCAGCATTTCCATCATAAATTTCTGTTTTCAGAGGCTTATGACTTTGTTGTAAAATGTTGCTTGGGGGATGAATCTTGCAAGGTCGTTTTAAGTTACAAGACAGCAAACAGAATAAAAAACTTAGTGGTTTCTAACTCTTTCTTTGCACTTTATCATTTAAAAGGACCTATAAAATGCTTGCTCTGCTGTTCAGCTGAGTGTGGTACACCTATGTACAGTATTATTAATATTACTATCTCTATAGGGAGGACACTAAATAATACTTGAATAGCATTTTACTGTGGGGTTATAAAATGCAATTTTTATTTCATTGATTCAGTGGAATCAGTAAGTCCCTCCCCAAGGTATATCCCTGATCATTCTTTTGACTTAAAGTAGGAATGATCCTTATAATATCTAAGAGCCTGCACTACCATCCCAGATGATGGATTTGTTCAAGCTAAATTTGTAGCACCTTTTCAATCACCTTCAATTAAAACCTTGAATAAGGAAGAATAAAGCATCTCCCCTCTTCATAAATGCATCCTTAAACTGCTTGGATGTTCATTATCCCTTGGTGCTGCTGACACTTCTCTGCCTCCAAAGTAGCATCATCACTGATCCTCAGAAATCTCCTTTAAATATACCCCCTTTCATTTCACAAAACAACACCGCTGCTTTGGCTCCACAATGACTGTCTTATTTCTTTATCTTCTTCCACCTTAACATCTGGATCTCTCTTTATGGAAAGCCAGTTCTTCCAACACATACAGTTACGCCTTTAAAAGTGACAATACATCTTCAGTATGAAGTTAAATGTTTCCCTCTGAGCTCTCAGTACCTTCTCCTATCCAGTAATTCCAGCCTCACTCAAAGACCTTCTCACTTACTCACTACCTCTGATCTGCTTAGCACTTACACCACTACCAACATTGCTAATGTGCTGCTTGCAAAACTCAAATCATAAGAGATCACCTTTAAAATGTTATATTGAAAAAAGTATTCAAATCCAGTTTTGGTGGCTTTTTTCCCTTTGCTTCTTTTTGAGGATGAAGGACTATGCTTCTGTTACACTTAGACTTTTACAATGAAGGATCAGATGCTGAAGTCATTAGATCACTCCCAGCAACAGGGATTTGAGAGAAACACCTACGATTTGAAGTCTTGTGATAAAATCCTGTGTGAGGGCAACACTGCATCATTCTCTTTCAACATGCAGCCTTCTGACAGATTGAACTAAAAGGTTCTCATCTGTAACGCCTTCTTTTTTCAATTCCTTACTTCTAGTAAGTATTTCTTTCCCCTCCTTCTGCTATATGATAGGCCATGTTTAGTCCCAGCTCCTGCTTGCTGGTGTCAGCAGAAACCCCACACTGCCAAATGACAACAGCAACACGAGCCCTGAAGAATTCCAGCTTTCACAGAAAGCCTGCAGCCAAGTACCATGATTTTGAAGTACTAAGCACAAGCTAGGGGCAAGGCAAAAGCAGGTGTCCAGAAGCTATGGCAATTCCCTTTCAACTGTATGGACTTCTGCGGAGCCACATTTGGAGTCCAAAGCTTCCCTTCTCTGGCCCCTTGCTCATAACTCTCCTCCCCGAAATCTCCCCTGGGGCATACTGAGGTACAGTTGGGTTCAAGCCATGGTGAAATGTTCAGTTGCTTTTGAGGGACACAAAAGAGAGGGAAGAATTTCATGGCTTAAAAAAGCGAGTTGGCTTTGTAAGTGCATGCGTTAAAGGAGGCAGAGCTCTAATGTGGCCAGATACTACTCAGATAATTCAGATGCAAGAACATTTCAAGCTATCCATTGTTATAAATGATTAAGTAGCCACCTGCAGCACTATAAAACTGCTAATCATACCCATTTAAGAGAAAAATCTGACAATAGCTGTCTACTGAAAGTCTTTTGTTCCTATTGCTTTTTGAATATACTTAATTTGAGATTGACTATTCACATAATCGGGCAGAATCAAAAAATTGATTTCAACCATCATAGCACTTAATTAATAACTTAGAAACATCAACTTTCAAAATTGCTGGATGCTGCATCATTTTAGTGTATGCAAAGTCAACTTTTTCTACTGTGCTTCTGTGGCTCTTTTTAAGAGCTATGCTAAACAGCATGGTACATTCCACAAGCAGGCAAGATATACTGAGATAAAAGGCCTCAGGTCAGAAGGTATAATAGCCAGAACCACCACATAGGTTGCTGATCTGAACTTCTGAAATCCTATCTGGACTGAAATACAGCTGCCATTCCCTACCTGTCCTGTACTCAGCAGCGCTCGCACTGTAGGTACGCCAGAACAAAACCTTCATGACTACAAGCAAAGCTAAGCAAATTAATCTGTTTGGATTGACATGCAGGAAAAAGATACAAAATAGCATTGTATTACAAAAAGAGGGTCAGGTATTGATGTCATTAAATCTTATATTGATAATTCTGCAAGGACAAGAATCAGCATTCAACTACAGTTCTAAATTCCTGGATTAACTGGCCTCATTCAGGTCAGTGGGAGATCTGTTGTAAACTTTAATGGAGCAAAGGTTTTACACCTCTGTTGTTTGCATGGTGAGTTACACAACCTTTATGTTAGATCACTAAAGGTTTCTTGAAACATATTACATAACTAAATACATTTCCACAAAGTCAATTTTTTAAAATACAAGTTTATCCAGGAGTTACACTATATTTAGTGAGCTTGAAAAAGTCATAATTGCCAAAATGCCTAAGGAATAGTGTGTCATCTTTGAGCATAAATGTTTTGTCTTTCCTCATTTGAATTCAGACAATATTATCTTACCATTCTTTGTGCATGATGCTCTTTCACATCAAGGACAAAGGTAATGCTACAATGTTACTTATCTTGCAAGCTATCTTTTTATCATACCGTACCTCATTTCACTCAGTGGTGTTATGACAGTAGCAGAAGTGCCATGATATACCAAGAGACGGTGCATTTCAAAGAAAAGTGCAAGATGGCTAAGTCATTCTGCCTTCTCTACAAAGCACAATGTTATGAATATTCTGTAGAAACAACAATTTGGGATTTTTTTTTCTTTTTCTTTTGAAGAAGACTGATTTACAGCATAATTGCAAATTTCTGACTTTTTCAATACCTTTCTATATATAGCTCTCTATTCCTTGGTCTTTCAAAAGAAAACTGCTTGATTTAAGAATATTTCAAGCTGAAGAAAATCTATGTAAATGTTCCCTGGGATCTTGTGTACATGTACTGACAATGAAGTACATGGTAATAATATGTTGCCCATTCTGTCTAAAGTATCTGAATACTCTGACAGGGCTTGTTATATGCAAGTGTTTCTTCTTACTCTCTTTTCACAGGCTTGACTTCCCTGCAGCTATCAAGGAAGCCATGTTTCTTCAGTTATAGTTCATCCCCTTCGCTATTCCAACTGCTAAATTTACCTTTTCCTGTTGCAAAATCTTTGCTAAAAATTTAAACAGCTTCTTCACCAACTGTGTGCTTTTGACTGTGGGACATTTATTATTGTCCAGGCTTGATACTGCATGGATATCTTGCTATTCCTAGTGATTTTTATTTACAGATCCATACACACTTTGAAATATTTTTTACAGCAATGAAATTAACATCCTTTTGCATTGGTATCCTTCAGCTCAGTGGAAAGAACAGACACACAATCTGATAAAGGTGCAGCTCTGCATTTTCCGTAGCTATTAGGCTTCAGAGTTACGGAGTAGACAGCATTTGCAAAGGACCAAAGCCAAAAAATGTGTACGAATCAAGCATAAATGTTTCACCTGGCAAAGCCGACTCCTCTGCTGACTCCGTTAGCATCTCTTAATATTCTGGTGGAAATGACATGTCCAAAGGGTTTCAGCATATTCTCCAGTTCCTGCTCATCCATGGAAACAGGTAAATTTGAGATGTATAGATTTGTGGGATCTTGTTCTTGTTGCTATGGAAGAATAAGAGAAATAACATCAGTTAGGCTTAGCACAGTAGAATAGCTTATGGCTCATACAACAAGGGCTACTCAAAATAGGACCTAGCCAAGAATTTATAGCTGAATTAGAAGCAAAGCTGGGCAATCTGTTCATGAAGACAACATACTTGCCAAATTTCTGCAAACTCTCATGCATGTGCTTAATTCTGTGCGTGACTTTTCTTACTGAACTCAGTGACACTACTCATTTACAGAAAATAACTCTCATGCGTAAGTGTTCTTGGGTTTGTGTCCTAATTTAGCAAACAGATTGTGAAGAAAACATGATTTCCACAAATGTGCACACTGTTAACATATATAAAGAAAGAAAACTCAACACGATTTAAGCAGATGTGCTTTCCAGCCTGCAGACTTCCCATTCAACCTGTTCATCATGAGCATGGTTGGTTGAAAATACAGAACACTTTCCATAGTGTCTTCTCCCTTTTTCCCCATCAGAAGAGTGTTGGTTGATAATGTGCAACAAGACCTAACTGGGCGGAGGGGAGTTCTGTAGTTCAGGCTAAGGTCCTGGTGAGATTGTCACATATTTATTCTCAGACTGAAGTAAAGTATCTTATAAAATAAAGACTGTGGTATGAATAATTGAGAAAACAAATTTGAAGACATCTTTCTTGTTCTGTTTTGGATTTTTAGGCTAAACTTTCCATTTTGGCAACCATTCCACCTTCTCTTTTTGCGTGCCAAACTACTGCAAAGAAACATGAAAGAGGCACAGATGCCATATGTAAAAGTGTATTAAAGCAGTAAGCAAAAATCTTTGCTACAGACAACCAGGTTTTGATTACACTAAATCAAATTAGTTAAGGTCTTGCAAATTTTCATGGCTCTGGTTCCATTTTTGTTCACATGAGCTTAATAATATTATTATTAATATTATTATACTTAATAATAATACTTAATCACCTGTTAGTAAAATCTGATTGGGTTCAGGCATGGCTACATGGCTACCTAATGCTTAATAATCAAAAATATAAGATACAATCTTTATGTTGTGCAGTAAGCCAGATAATACCTTACCTGACAAAGTCTTTTGAGACAGATTTTTAGAGGTTTTTTTCATTACACACTTTAATGGGCAGAATTAATTTCTACTTGTACAACACGGAGATTTTTATGGCAAGAGTGTTACCTTTTCTTGCTATGAGGCGTCCTAAAGCCAGATTAATAATCTTGCAGCAACACCACAACCTTACACTGAAGAAATTACACACAGTCCTGCAGTCACCTGCCCTGGTTTAACTAAACTAGTTTGAAATTACACTCCATTAAACAGTGCAGATGTGTCTTATCAAACACCCTATTTCTAGAAGATGTATGAAGACAGGACAGAACCAGGATATCTGCTCCATCACTGTGTTGCACACTCAAGGCCTTAGAAATGGAAGCAAAAATCATTTGAAGCTGTGATTCACACACGCCATCTTTGCAGGGACAAGAATGACTAAGCAAAGTCTAGCATAACTATACATCAGAATCAGAAGCCAAAGTTTTCAGCTTCCCTTAACCAAGACACAAGGGAAATTTTAGTGCTTTTGGATGAGAAGCTGCAAATGGATACCCCAAAAGGTCCAAAATCAGGAGGCGTGTACTACCGTTTTACTGCATAATTTGTATTCTGACTTAAGAGCTGTGAACACTTGCCTTTGGATATACTCCTTAATGCCCACTGCATTCTAGCTCTGCATCTCCAGACACATTACCCCACAAAACAACATGTTACCATGCAGGCTGAATTCCCCGCTCTCTTACAAAACAGAAATAAAAGGACAAAGTAGGCACATTTTCATAAAAATATACACCGTTATTACCATGCCTTATAGTAGGGGGCAGAGGAGAGAAAAACGACACACATGAACAGTGAACTTACTGCAAATTGAACTGAAGTTACAAACCCCAAATCTAGAAAAAACATTCTTTCCCTTTCCAGTCATCTTTCCCTGCAGTCATCTTCCTTTCTCTCACTTCAATTTGCATTCATATGAATCCAAAAGCTAGTTCCTCTCCAATAACCAAAAGATATTAGTGAGGGGTCAGAACTGGTACAGTATCGACAATGCAAGGAAAATCATGCACAGTCCTGGAGGGAAGGAAGACAAATATGAGCTTCAGATCACACTTTTTGCTTTGGGAAAAACAAGCAAAGGAAACAAACATTTTCTTTCTCCTTTATTTTTTTCCTACATTTTGCCCCTTTTCTATGTGCAAACTATTTAAGTTTTAGTGTTTGCCACTTCCCACCATCTATCCCCCTCCCTTCCCACAGGCAACAGAAAAAAAAAAAAGGAATGATACAGGAGTTAGGAACCATCTTCATTGTTACTAAGTACTTTGAAAATGCAAGCAATGGAGGCACTTATAGCAGAGGCATTACAGAAGCAAATCAAAGCAGAAATCCCAAATGACACAGCTTTTCAGAAATAATCACATTATTATGCAAACTTCTACCCATTGATTGGTTAAGGACCTTGATTACTCAACCAATCAGTGCTCATGGACCGACACTCCTTGTCAATATTTAGAAAAAATATGCAGATGAGATACTCATATCCGAAGGACAGACTAATAAGAAAAAAAGCAGAGTTATACATCTAACTGTATAACAGCTTTTGCTTTCACTGAAGCAATTTAGTCCCACAATATTAAAATGAGAACTTTTCTTTTGACTACTCAGTTTTCAAACTGGGGTAAATAAATAAAATCTGCCGCCAATGTGTCTCACTTCTGGAGCAGGAACACATAAGCCTTTTAACTGTGTTAGAGATTAAATGCTGTTGTTTTAAATATCCATGGAAAGTTTAGCTACACTCTGAGGATGATTGAAAGACTAGGAGGCCACAGTCACTCTCTCACAAGGATTTAGTAAGCCTATCTATTATCAACATGATAAACAAGAGCTGCAAGCATAGAGACACAGATAAGGGCACTCATGCTACCCCAACAACATAACAGTGTTTCTAAGAAAGGCAAAAAAAATTTCCATGTTATTTTTTCTTACTATATAAATACAACATTTAGAGAAATACTCCTTTCCTTCACAGAGAAATACCACCTCACAGAAGCCATATCTCACACCACAAACTGAAACAAGATTAAATGCCTTCCCAGTGATGAAGCCTGGAGCTGAGCAGGCTTTACAGGAGCCGCGCAGAGCCCAGCTGCCCTGCCACCACACAGCAAGAACCCACAGCCACCTACCCTCACAAGCCCCTGTTTCTCAGGCTCAGGCCCCAGTCTCTGGCACCAGGGCTCCTTGTGATCTACTGCAGTTGTGCAGAGATTCCCTCTGCGGTATGGAGGTGCTGACACATGCTCCTCGTTTTGCCCAAGTCTTTTCATCCCAGATTCCCCAAACGCCTGTGCAACATACTTGCTTCCCCACCCCAGTGTAACTGTTGAGTATTTTCAGTGTGAAAGGCAGGCATCCTACTGTTCAAATTGTGCCAGTTTGCTGACAAGATGGACCTAACCAGAACCATAAGCCCAGGCACTCTGCAAACTACTAGCCTTTCATAAACTTAAATAGTTGTATGTCAGGTTTCTGCCTTCAGTGAAGAATCAGATCCCAAGGTTGCAGGACGCATGGTGATGTGGGCATCTGGACCCACACAGCATGGCCCAGGCTCCCTCTGGTTGATTTAACTCTTTCTATGGCTTTTGACTAGGTGTTAAAAATGCTACTTCCCACTTTGGGATGCTAAAATCCCATTTATTATTGTGTCCATTCCCAAAGTGGACTGACTGACCAGTCATCAGTGAGAGAGCTGAAAGTCATTTGTGTGATACTCACAGTCACTTCAGAACTGTTTTCCTCTTATATCCCTAACGTTTAGGACAGGAACAGAAGGGGTCGGGCAGCAGAAAGCCACACGCTCCCCACAAACACTTCCAACAGCACCATGCCTCGGATGCTCCACAGCTGCCAACTTAAGAGCCACTACACTGGGGCCATCAGACAAGCAGAGCCACCACCAACTGGGCTTTGCAGTTTGTGTTCTGCTTTCCCCCTCCAGCCCATGCCAGTCTCATCCCACACTGCAGAGGACTGACACACCTGTTGACACAGTCTCCTCAAAGCACAGTGGCCTCACAGGTTCAATCCTGTACACGTGAGAAGGACCTCTCCAGGGGAACCAGGGCTGGCTTCTGCTGTTGGCTGCCACCCTGGGGGCCCAGAGTAGTGGAGGGGTCGTTGCGATGCAGCAAAACAACTTCTCTGCCCTTCTGAGACCCCTTGTGCCAAATGTAGCTTATTAATGGGGACAAGACCAGGCCAACTTGCTGCCTCCCAAAGGGAGTGGGAAGGCAGGTGTGGAGCCTGCCATGTGTGCCAGCTGAAAAAGCATCATGCTCAAGGCATGCAGACTTGCTAGTGCAGTCACAAGGCACCCTCAAAAACCTGCTCCTGGCTGTCCTTGCTGAAGTTCATTTTACCCAAGATCTCACATTTGACAACACAAGGAGGGTCACTTGGTCCAAGTACAGCTTGCATTTGCACTGCAACCCCAGAGAAACTGAACTCATCCAGTCAGCCCCAACCCTCTGAAATCCTGTCACAGCCTCACACCCTGGATTGAATTCATTCTGAGGTCCTGATAAGTGCCAGTCTATGTGGGAACACAGAGTGACACAGAATAGGCCAACAACAAAAAAATAAATTAAGATAATTGAAGTTCCTCTCAAGACAAGCGCATGGCTTTTTGCAACTCCCTTTGCTCCTACCTCAGCCTGTTTTACCATCACTATAGCCCAAATGCCTCAATTGCTCTGGCCTCTGGGCTCCAGGGGCATGAGCTGCACGCATAGGTTGTAGTTAGGCCATTCTGGCTGGGCGTTGTACATGATAGACACTCCCAAACTGGTCAAAATCACAGCTAGGAATTTTTAAAATTGTGAATACTGCAAACTAACAGTTGGTCAAACCCAAGTTTTCGATTAGCTCAGAGCATTTCCAGTATTCGGCAGCAGGCACCCTGCTGCAAGGCTCTGCAGTTCAGCAGTCAGGAGCAATTGTACTGGGGACACAGCCAAGAAATTTTGTCACTGCCTTTTAGCAAGAACTGGGTCAGTCACTCAGCTCAAAGTGTCTATGCCAAGGAGGCAGAAGTTTGTAATGCGTAGGATTTGAAACGCACTACACCAGCAGCATCTGAAATGGATAAAAGCCAGTGGAGGGTGTGCTGAAACTCAAAAGTTTGCTGTTTGCTTTCCTGGACTCCCAGCCACTTTTGAAAGAAAGGACAATGCTCAAATGGGATTTTGCCTCCCATCTTGAGACAATCTTTGGAAGCAATGCATGAAAAACTGAAATGACAATTCCCGTTGTTGCAAGAAGAGGCTGATCCTGTTTACGTAGTACATTTAGTAATGCATTCTTTAAAGACACATGTGTAGGGAGGGGTGGGCAGATTTTGGCTGCATTATTTTTTTCTGAGAAGGAACTCAATCCTCCTGTAGTCTCAGTAAGGCTGGAAACCAAGTGTGTTTAGTTTATGTAAGAACCTTATGTACCAATTCTTTTTATTCAGCCTAAATTACTTCTCTTTGGAGACGCTTGCTCTAGGAAGCTAAGCCCTGATTATTAGTTCAAACGATTCCTTTTTACATCTTCTAAACTTATTCTGGGAATATAACTTTGTATGTGGATCGATATGAGACTCTGAACTCCTCTTTTTAAAGATATAATCAATATTTATATTAACAGATTATATGCTTTTCTATCTTCAATAAATTGGAACTGCATCTTATTAACATTGACACAGGCCAGTATTAGAGCTTACCTTTAGAAGCATGGTCCTGTCTTTCTTAACATTTCAGAACCAGGTTCAAACCACTCTCACTTAGTATTTTCCCCAACTAGTTCACCTCTGCCCAATGGCCACTGCACAGATCTTCACGTTATGTATGTAACTTGTCTTCTAAAGATCTGGGTTGAACGTCTGTCTCCCCTCAACATAAAAATTGTTACGGTTTTTAGGGAAAAGCCATTTCTGTGGAACCATCTACAGAATCATAGAATCATTAAGGTGGGAAAAGACCTCCAAGATCATCAAGTCCAACCTTCTACCCAACACCTCCATGATCACTAGACCATGTCCCAAAGCACAACATCCCATGTTTTTTGAACACCTCTAAGGATGGTGACTCCAACACTTTCCTGGGCATCCTGTTCCAGTTCTTAACTACTCTTTCAGTACAGAAATTCTTCCTAATATCTAAGCCGAACTTCTCCTAGTGCAACCTGTGGCCATTTCCTCTTGTCCTGTCATTAGTTACTAGGGAGAAAGGGCCAACAGTGGCATCACTACAACCTCCTTTCAGGTAGCTGTAGAGAGCAATAAGGTCTCCTCTCAGCCTCCTCTTCAGGATAAACAATCCCATCTCTCTCAGCCTCTTCTCATAAGACATGTTCTCCAATCCCCTCACCAGCTTCGTTGCTGTCCTCTGTACCCACTTCAGCACCTCAGTGTTTTTCTTATATGTGGTACCCAAAACTGAACACAGTACTCAAGGTTTGGCCTCACTGGTGCTGAGTACAGGGGCACAATCACTTCCTTCCTCCTGCTGGCCACACTGTTCCTGATAGAGGCCAGGATGCTGCTGGCCTTCCTGGCCACCTGGGCACACTGCTGGCTCATGTTCAGATGGGTACTGATCAGCACCCCAGGTGCTTTTCTGCCAGGCAGCTTTCCAGCCACTCTTCCCTGAGCCTGCAGTGTTGCCTGGGGTTGTTGTGACCAAAGTGCAAGACCTGGCATTTGGACTTGATAAACCTCATACAACTGACTGTCTCCCATTGATCCAACCTGTCCAGATCTCTCTGTAGAGCTTCCTACCCTCAAGCAAATCAACACTCCCCCTTAATTTTGTGTAGTCTGCAAACTTACTAGGGGTACACTCAGTCCCTTCATCCAAATTATTGATAAAGATGTTAAACAGGACCAGCCCCAGCACTGAGCCCTGGGGAACACCACTATATGAAACCAGATCATCTATATGGAAACATTTATATGCTGTTTCATAAATTTTCCAGTGTTTGCTCAGTATTTTGAAAACTGTAGTTGTATGGTAGCATCAGTCTCATCTTTGCTTTATTAGATTATTTCTAAACTCAATTCTATACAAGCCACTGAGCTTAAATGAAATTTAGAGGAAGCATGTAATACTTTCTCCCAGTAGATTCACATTCAATATCTCTTCTTGTTGTTTTATTATTTAATATTTACTTTTTTAGTACTGCAGATCGTAAGAACTTTCCAGGACATCTGAAATACACCTTCATTTGAAAGCTGATTTGATATGCATTTGATTGGATTCACACATCAAAAATCTGAACAAAAAGTTTTCACTCCCAGTTGTCTATTGCTCCTCCAGTTATTCCTGCTTTTTTACATTAATATGGGATATTTTTGCAAATATGTAAAAGATGCCTGGTTTTCAGACAGAGTAACCTAATGAATTTGTTAATTCATGTGTTTAATTTCAGATCTAATATCTAATGTTTGCAAGTAACATTTGGAGAAGTTCTCTCTTCACTGACCTATCCAAGCATGACAGGATGCTTCTAACTTATTCCAGTTAGATAGGACGAATATGGACTGGTTAAAAGAAAGTCACCCCAACCTCCACCACTTCCTGGTACCAAAGAATTGATGGCAGGAAGTCCTTTTCGTCCTTCACAGCAGGGCCAGGAGGGAGGGGTCTGCGCCCTGTCTGGGGACTAGGATCTTGCTTGCATATGTCAATGTGGTGTCTTTCAAATCGATGAAGATACAGTGATTTGAATTAAGTGATAGTAGCCCTTGCTTTCAAAGATTTTTCACATTATGGTTTCCCTTATAAAAAGAAGTAACAAACAAACACATGAAACACTTGCTATAGCAATGGTCCAGACCATATAGCCTTTCAGAATTGTTAATGACATATTTTGAGCCATCATTGCAGTAACACAAGGTGAACAGAATGAATCAAGTGCAGCTGCCACAGTTCCCCTTGACAAGCTTACTTGCTTACCTTTGTGTGGGCACATTTTTAACAGTCTAGACAGCTAAATCAATGGCCAGTTAACTATAGATCCCTGGCTGGTTTCACTCTCTCATCGAGCGGGACACCAAAAGGCTTACAAAACTGTACAGAAAGGTTAAACTTTACATTGATTTTATTAGTTCACTAAGTCCCGATAATCCAACAGATATAGTAGAAGGAAACAGGTAAAGTGATGCTGGGTGCCTTGTCAAGAGTCCTTCTGGAGCTCTCTGCAGTAGACATTGCAGGACAAGCATTTTCCCAATGATATTCAAAAGTATTTTATTGTTCTTTGCATAAGTAAATTTAAGCACCTCTAAGCTTTATAATGATCCAAGAAAGAACTGTTGCCACTAGAAATCTTTTGCCTGGGATCATCTAATCAGAAAAGTGAGATGTGACTCAGGCACCCAGCCTTCCTCTGCTATCACTGAAACACTTTGCAGTTACTTCTTAAACAAGGCACAAGCTAAAATTTGCTCTACCAAATTTTGTCAGAGAAGTGCAAACAAGGGAATTCTTAAAACCCATGACCTATGAAAAGAAGAAGAACAAAAGTATTACAGGAAATTATTTGTTGCAAATACTTGTATCAGCTCCACACTCAAGTACTATTTACAAGTACTATTTTAATTAAAACCATGAACTTTAAGAAGAGTTCACAGCTTATATATGCCCAGAATTTCTTCTCACTGTGCAAACTATCAGAGTGCTGTGCCATGATGTGTAAGCTGGACTCAGCTTTCTTTTAATTAAGTTTGCTTATGGACAGTACAGCGTTTGCTAAGGCTAAATATTGCTGGAACCAAATTGCTATTGGTCTATCCAGTGCGGAGATGCTGTAGAATCTTCCATTATGTATTTCATCTGACAATGGTGATTTGATTTGCCCTTTGTCTTGTGTCACAAACTTGGGCTTGAATAGCTATGGTTGCTGCCTTCAGAGCACTCTATAAGATACACTGTACCTCCTTTCATTTCCACAAAATACAATCATAACCAGAACTATCACAGATTGATATAAAACCCTGTTTTTCATAGTGATGTCATTACGAGGTGAGATTTTTAGATTCCTTAATTCCTAGTTTTCCTAGAAAAAAAATTTCACCGTTTCCAACTTGCATAGTGCACTGCAGTGAAAAATGCAGCTCAATCACTGCAAAAATCATTGCATCACTTTAACTTTGAAGGTGTTCAGTTGCCTCCATACTATCTTTCAAATTGTTTTAATGACCACTTTGCTATTTATATTGCTGTTAAGTAAGAATCGATTGATTACCTCGGATTATCTGAAGGCTGTCTGTAACAATTGCTGAAAATGCTACATAATCTCCTAGCTTTGAACCCTAAATTATAACCTCTCTGACGACCTCTGGAAGCAAAAGGCTGATTTGCCAGATGAGCTGTAATCCAAGTTGAACACTTATCTATTTATTTTGATTTGTCATTGACTGTGTCCTAGTGAACTTAAGACACAGTGTCCTATTGCATGTTAGACAATATTGCATTGAGTATGTTTATTTGTTTTATGCTATACTAGGTTAATGGCATGCAGATGGATGTATATTTTCTAGGATTTTCTTACCAATATTTAGACAACAGCCAAGTCCTTTGCCCCTGCACCCAGTCAATGATTCTTGCAGTTTAACTCCTACTATTTGCATTCTCACTGAATTGTGGTTTACATGATACTGTCCCACAGAAAGGGTATATTTGTATGTTTGTATATATACTTACACAAACAGAGAAAGGAGAGGTCACAGAAGAGATTATTTGCTTTACGGAGGACATAACATGTAAAAGGCCACAGTTTAAACCTTCTGTTATCAGTAAGAGCAGAAAGAAAACTAATTTGAGCTAAAATGCCACATGAACTAAATCACTAAAATTAAATTAACAGCTTAACTTACATTGCTTTTAAAAAAAAATCTTAGTAATATGCAAAAAAACCATCCAGTTATCATGGATTCTTGTGATTATTTGGCATTTTTAAGGGCGAGTGTAAGGAGGATGGAGCCAGACTCTTCTCAATGTCATCCAATGTTAGGACAAGAGGCAATGGGAGTAAGTTGGAACACAGGAGATTTAGGGTAAACATAGGGAAAAACTTTTTCACAGTGAGGGTGACAGAGCACTAGAATGGGCTGCCCATGGGGGTTGTGGAGTCTCTTTCTCTGGAGATGTTCAAAACCCACCTGGACACGTTCCTGTGTGACTTGGTCTAGGTGATCCTGCTCTGTTGGGGGAGTTGGACTAGATGACCTTTTTTGGTCCCTTCCAACCCCTAACATTCTATGATTCTATGATTTTGAAAAGCTTAATACACACAAATAGTAAATCTTTAGTAGCACTGCTTATTTCAGTTCTTTATCAAAGATCTGAAGTGCCAGGGATACTAATTAGTTGAAATGCAGGGTTTTTTAATATGCAAAATGTTCAGTGAAAAAATGTCCAGTTATAATAATGTCTGAAAAAGAAACTGACTTTTTTTTTTTCCCTACTTAAAATCATAATACTCCCAAATACCTGATGTAAACATAAAGAGTTTCCAGATGGAACTCAAACAATATAATACCCTTTCAAAAATTCTACAGTTCTCCTTTGTATAAGCTGAAATCTGGTAAGTTAAGACAACAGATCCTGAAAAGCTGAATTTGTGTAGAAAGTGATGGAGATTCTAGAGTAAATGGTTAAAATTATCACAGAAGTTCTAGATCTCGCTTTTTTAGTCTACATTAGTCAAAGTGGCAACTCCCAGGCCATGGGCTGCTGATTCCTGGAGCTGACTGGGCTGTGCTACTTTCCTACCTCAAAGTTTCAAGCAGAATGTCTCTGTTCTCATGACAGCAACACTAGACCAAAAGAATTAAAAACAGTAGTGGAAATAAATAATTTTCTCTCTATCTCAGGACACAATAATACCACTCGCTCAGTGCAGACAGAATCTGGCATTGTAAAGGACAAATGTGGGTTCCTCAAACTGTAGATGTAAAGCATTTAAATTAACCTATGCATTAACCCTTACTATATACTTCGTGGAGACTGTGCGAGATATTAGAGCTGCATGGTGCTCCTCAAGCTCAGAAAAGGAAGTTTTGGGACTTTCTAAATGATTGGAGCATGGTAAAGGTGAGGACTGTGCTGTCTGATCCTCCAGTGACAACAGGATGTTATAATGAAGCAGCAGAGGCAAAAGTTACAGATGTTTTCAGGCACATGTAACCTCTACTTGGCCAGGGTGGCTTGCAAACATTTTGTCCACTAATTCTAGCAGCTCTTCTCTGTAACGACAGAGTACTTGCTCTGTGATAGCCTGATCCTTCTCTAACCGACTTCTACAACAAAATTTTCATTGGTCTCACTTTGGCAGTATCAAGGAAATATTTGAAAAATATTTTCAGAAATATATTCAGATTAATAAAGATGCAAAAACTGAGGTGGATGCATCTCTTCTGATTATTATCATGGATATATTGTTTGCCTTCAATCTTTCTTTTGAAAGCTGCCAGCAAAATGGAGACAACATAGATTTGAAATGCTATATATCCACATGGAGTTAAATTATTATCAATATTGCATCTATCTGTAGATCAATAGGAACTTACACTTTTGTCTTCAGAAGATTCTGTAGGTTGGGGATAAGTCAGGAAACTCAGATGTCTTCACATAAAATTCAAAGCCTTGGTATTTAACTGTCTACACTTGCACTGGAAAAAGGCTGTAGCTATTAACAGTAGTAAATTATCAGCACTGGGAAAGCATTAGAAGCTTTAAGAGGACTTTTTGGGTCAGTATAATGCTTTTTAATATTTGACCTATTGACCCAAAGGCGAATTCAAGCAGCACACAGATCCCATGTGATTTCTTGTGAAGAAAACGGACTGCTTTCTTTTGTCATGTTTTATGTTACTTCCTATAAACCATAAATGAAGTCAGAATTTTCTTGTCTGGGAATTCCTGTTGGGATAAAGGTTGAGGTCTACTTAGCCTGAGTCCATACAAACTGCTAGAGAACAGTTATTCATCTTGATGCACAAGCCAGAAATGGAAACCTACTAGTCCTTGAGGATGCATCAATTTTCAGGGAGTCTGGATTCTTTTAACTACTACAGAAATTTAGGAAAAAAATCTACATAGATACTGCTTAAGGAAAACAAAACCCACCATAAAACACAGCCTTGACAGGTTTATTTTAAGAAATCTGTATTTAACATAGACAAAAATACTGTTTCCATTTAAGATCAGGCACAAGTCACAAAACAGACACTACAGAAATACCGATGCTTTTCTTAAATGCCTCTGATATAAAAAGGCAACCAAATTGTGTTTCAGATGTGCCAAGGGATGGTTATTGATCAGAAGCATGACAGACACAGCAATACCACATTTTTTCCTGTGTGTGGAATTCCCAGGGCTGAGTCAACAGGTCCCAGTGGATGGTTAGCACAAAGTCACTGAAATACTCAATTTCCACCTTTACGAATGAAAATGAGGAAAGAAGTGAAGTCTAGAAACTGAAACTTTATTTTATTTTAAAAGTAAGATGTTAAAATAGAACAAAAAGGCAGGGTAGAAATGCTGCTGAATCCTCTTGCACAGAAGCAGATGAGGTTTCTGTGCTCTCTTCAGCTCTCATCACAGCAACTCTTGCTCTGTGTGATGAGATTGCCCTGCTAAATGAAGCTGAGATTAGGGGCCAACATTAGGAAAGCAATGAAAAAGAGTTAATGCTGGGTCTAAAATCCCACTTCTTTGCCAAATCAAGCAGGTACTGTCCCATGCTGTCCAGGCTGCCGTCTCAGCAGTGCTGGCAGTGTCCCACCATGTTTTCTCTGTCAGAGAAGTCCACTGACCCACAGCTCCGCTCAGTGTCAAAAAGCAGAGCCTAGAGAAGAGATAGCCTGAAGCAGGGACTGGGAGGTGTAGAACCAGCTCCCTCACTGCTCCGGCCTCAGCTAACCTGAGCTGGTCTGTGATCAGCTCCAGGGGAGCAGCAGAGGCTACAACTAACAAACAAGAAAAACACAGCAATGACCTGAGCAAGTGAAGAACCAATGGTGGTCATTGGACAAGCAGCAGAAGAGGAGACACCACATCAGTCTTCAGATGGACAACATAGGGGAAAGAGGCCAAGCATCTGTCACTCCTCATAGCTTGCTTGGGAGAGGGAGATGAGCAAAATGTCAAAGCTTCCCTTCCTGACACAAAAACCCCAGCATCCCTGGGGAAGAAAGAATTATTTAAGGGCATATTATGCTTTGTGTAGGTGGAAAATAGGGACCTGAGCAGCATTATACATTAGCTAGTACTTTGAGGAAAGCCAGAGGAGAGTAGTAAACATTCCAATAACTCAACAGTATTGGGGGGAAAATCAAGGACAAGAGAGAGCAGCAAAAGAAACTTTTTTTTTTTTTCCTTGCCAGTTGATGAAAGCAGAGAGGAGTGGGAATTCTACTGTGCTTTTCCATCTACAAAAAACACAGCCTCAGCACAAGATGTGGGCCAGCAAGCCAGACTGTGAACTCTCCTACTTTCCAAAACCAAGAAAGCATGAGTTCTTCATAAGAGTATTTGTACAAATCTTTCCTTCATTTCTTCTGCCTTTCATATCAGCTAGAAGAGCGCAGTTATCTGAGCAGTGAATACTGTGTCAAGTTTTCCAAGCCAACAAAAGTTTCCACTTGCATATTCACATAGAAAAGATAAAGTAAATGATTTTCCACAGAAGGAAGCCGAAATCCACTATGAAATCAGAATAAGTATAGCAAGGTGGACAACTTGTCCAGCTCTATCCACCTGCTAAGGATCAAGACAGAGTTATAAAGCAAATTTGGTTGAGCTGTGAGGACCCATAACCTGGTACTACTGTGGAGAGAAAAAATAATTTCCCCCTCAAGAAACTAACATGAAAGTGTACGTGTCCTGTACTTCTGGCAGAAATTAAGAGCTTTGAGAAGGCCGTTAAGTAAAGATGTCTGGCATTTAAAATGAAATAACAGATGCAGTTGTCTGCAGTCAGCTGGTGAGACACAGCAGAACTGGGGTGGCTGGACAGGAGCTCTGCACCACATGGCTACTCACAGGGCAGCAAGGACAAGCTCAGAGGCATTGCTGCATGAAGGGTGTCTACCTGCAAAAGCTCATGCAGTTCGTCTCCTTAATAACTGAGAGACCAGGAGGCAAACTGTACAGAAATGGCACAAGGTGATAAAAGAGAACAGTATAGCAGAGATTGGAAGATATTACAAGTTGAAATTGAAGATAGAGCATAACGCTTGAAACCAAGTATGTGTCACCAGTCCCTGTGAGGAGAAGGAAAGTAAGAAGGAAATGCTCCAAGCCCTCTAACTTTCCTTGCTTCTGTTTCCATAAATCTGGACTTTCCCACTCTGTTTGGCACACAAGTGGCTGTTACTGTTTGTGTGTCAACAATTTGCAGTGTTGTACTAAGCTAGCTTGCAAGAAAAAGCATGAGCATTCCAATATTAAGATCTCCGTGGCGTGTGCTTATCTGTTCTTCTTATGTCTATACAGTATTTCAGCTGTGGCTAAGGTATATATCAATATGTGTGTGCCTCTGTGTGTGTATATGTATAGGAATGATGTGTGTAAGAAACTAAATGCAACTCTATATTATATATGTACAAATATATATATATATAAAATACATGTAAAAGTGCATTCCAGTTTAAACATGCTTTCAATTTTGGCAATCTGGGTAGACAGATATCTATGTGTAAAGACATAGAAGACTACACCCAGACTTCCAAAAAAGGAGGTAAATTTGCAATTATGCATACATATGTGTGAGTGACAGTGCATACAAAGGAGGTATCTTCATACACAGCCACTTAATAGGCTTGGCTGGTGGTATGCTTGTATGACTGAATATATCTGCATGTAATCACATTTTACATTTATTTGTATATGTGTATAAACTATTCATATAAAAAGTGAAGGATGTATCAATCCAGCAAATGAAGGATGTTATTATCCTCTTTCTCACTTATAAATCATAAGCAACTCTTAAGAACTTTCTGCAGTAATAAAACTGTGAGACAGGATACATAGGCATTCTTTCATTCCCAGACTGGAAAGGAATTACAAGAATTTTGGATGTCATAGATGGCTGGGAATTAAAGGCAAAGGAGAATCTGCACCGGGGTGTGGAGGGAGTGGTGTGGGTCTCCTCCTAGGATTCTAGAATTGTCCAACACAAGGATCTGGCTCTTGTGTTAGTCCTTAAATGATTGGAATCATTTTGCTTTATCTTTCAAATCTTTTTTATAGCTAAATAGACAGGGTTAAAAAAAGGAACTTCAACTACTTAACACTTTAGGCTTCTGGATTACCTGTCCCAGGTGCTGTATTCGCAACTTGTTTTCAAACAAGCTTTAGTGAAAAGTCAAAGGCTTACACGCTGAACATCTTAAAAGTCTCAGCTATGTGTTACTGCACCAATAGGGCAAAGAACTATAATGACAGCGAGCCACTTTATCATGTAAATTGGGAGTGTTTTATCCGAGGCACACTTCTTATGCCAGTGCTTGTTCTTGCTGGTACTGATATCAGTAGTTGTTAACATAAGCAGAAAGTCACCCAATACTTGGGAAACAACTTCAACCACTTTTTGAGGAGGTAAAATGCAGTTGTTCCTAAAGGAGGTAGGATTGAAATGTACATGTACAATGCCTTTAAGTGGATGCCTGTGCAATTCCAGAGTTTGCTTGTGAAGTTCCCACCATGACTGTAGCAATTCCTGGTGGTTCATGGTTAAACACATACAGCTGTGGATGTGTGTGCATTTTTTACAAGCCACATAAACACTCCAAACCTAAGGCACCAAAATTGATAGCTTGCAGTACTCAGCTCAACTTGTGCTCAGCTCAGGTTTGTCAAGAGACCAAATTAATGTTACATGTATTCTGTGGGCCACATGACAAAAAAAAATCCAAACCAACAAACCACCAAAACCCAACCCTCTGTTCTAAATAAGGAAGTTGATCATATTTACACAAAATTCCTTAAAAACTCTAAGGTTCCCAAAGAGAAAAATAAATACCCACTGGATCCCACTGAGTAATGTCTCTGGCTGATGTTGACTCAGTTGTGGATCTGCAGATCAGTGACTGTCACAGACAGATGCACATCCAGCAGCCTCAGGATGGGATTTGACATTCAGAGGTTTCCCAGCCTTACCCTGCCAGGGAGGGGATGAGGCTGGCTCCACTGAGGAAAGCATCAACAGCCTCTGCATCTTGTTTGCTTTTTAAGGAAAATAGTTTCAAGTTATGTGACCCTATTTTTATAGATCAATCAAATTAACCTGCTAGGCTGCCTTTCACAGGTTTTTGAGATATTACACTCGTTTGAAAGATCAAGCAATTCCCACTGAAACTGATGTTAAAGAGTAGAGCCATTTGCATTTAATCTGCTATTGATTCTAAGACCTGAAATAAAAATATTTAAAGAGGTCCAAATTGTGAATTGTGAGGAAAATACTTTGAGCCAACCAAATCAGAAGGTCACGTGATGAAATAGGGAGAAAAATAAAAATAAATAACCAGCTTCTGTCACTTGAGATACACAACAGAAAATTGCATTGTGCTGTCCTAATGTTGCTGGTCCCCATATAAGTAAAAAATTCTGCTAAACCTGCCACCCATTCTATAAGCTCCAAAATTAACACAAAGAAAAAGAAATACTATTCAGAGACAAAGCACACTTTAAACCAAGGCCTTGACTACGTTGGGACAATTAAAGCACAGCCTGGGTATATTAATCACAGTCTTCTGGCTCAGTTCCAAGTTAGGCAATTACAATCTGCTTACCTCAAATTCTCCCCAGTGTTTCAAATGCAAGTTATTTGTGATTTCCTTCCTATAAAATGTGTTGTTTAGCGCAGCCAGTAAAGACTGGTTTCATTCAAGTGATGGGTGAATGACCCACACTGACTATAGAAAATGTGTAAAAGCACTTTGGGATCCTTCAGGAAGAAGGACAGTTACTACATGGTCATTTTACAGTGCTTTAATTATTCTAAGAGGAAGTATTCCTATCTAGATGTTTCTTCACATTCCTCTTAGTAACTAAGTAGTTCAGAGTTTGGACTTGTTTCTCTAAAAATGGTATTAGATTAGGCTACTTTTTCTTTAAATGTAAGATGATAGACTTGAAATGCAAGCACTGTATCATGAAGACAGTTTAGGAAAACATACACAACTTTCTACTTTGAAAACCATTCAGATCATTTTTTGAGCCAAAAAAAAAAAAAAAAGATTAATGATTTATTATAGGGCTCATTAATCAAAAATTGTGTGTGCATGTTTTTTAAAGGACCAATTCCACTGACGGAGCTGCAATATTACCAAGACTTCCTGCAATATTGTTGAGACTTCCCTGAGTGTATGAGTGTATTTAGAGTATAAAATAAACGCTATTATTCAGGAGATACTGAATTGCTAAGCTTCTTAAATTTGTACAATTGGGAACTTGAAGTACATTAAAATGTTGAAACTCATTAAGAGCCCTTTTCACAGCTGCAAAATCATTGGCATTCACAGCAACATGCAGAACAATAAAACACTCTCCACACCTTTGAACGGGGCAACTTCCGTTCCTCCAGCTCTACTTTAATGAATCACTGAGGCAGAACTGGTGTCTAACCTCTCCGTCAACCTCCTCCTTTGAAAGGGAGAAACAAAAAGCCACAACAACACTAATATTCTGAACAGAAAAGCAAAGTGTATGAGCATATTGTACTAATCCTCCCCCAACAAAATAACCTCAGGTAGCACTGCTACTTTGTTAGAATATAATTCAATTTTCTCCATCAATACCAAGCAAAACACCTTCAGAAAACAATCCATGTTTTTTTCCCAAGTTACCCACCAAACTATGCCCAGGTAGACTTTGTTTCCTTGGGTCTCATTTTTGTGGACCCAAAGCACAGGATTCAGAATTTTGGTGTGTGTTTTCGCTAATACTAGTTGCATATGGTCACTACGCACGCCGAAAATGTCCTCCTGCCCCACTCCTGAAAGGCTGGAATTTGTGCCTGCAAAGCAACACCAGAACAAACAGCCCAAGCCCTTAGAAAGCCTGTGGATACCGCATATATGTTTCCTACACATTCTCCAGCAGATGCACATCACCAATCCTGGTGGTCAGAAGATAGCATGTTTCCAAGATTCAGCAAAATTACATTTTTCTCTGACTGCATCAGCATAATCAGTGCTCAACCCTTCTCAGCTAGATGCCAGCCACTTTGCATACCGAGCGATTGTGAACAGCACTTAAGAACAAACTTTCCCTTTGATCTGGTAACAGCATGTTTTGCCCCCTCCTCAGGAGGGTCACAATTGTGTCTCTAATATCTACAGGCCTCACCAACCCCAAGACAAAGAAGCTGACCTATTATCAACACTAGTGTGCATCAGTTTGATTTCTCCAGCTGAAGGATTTATTTCTATGTAAAATTCCATTGGGCCACCTCCCATGTTTCATTTCGTATTTGAAAAACAGAAGAAAAAAAAAAAAAGCCAGTAAGCAATCCAAAATTAAGTCAGAATTATGGGAGAGCAACTACTCTAGAGAGTTCAAAGGATTCATCATAAGCTTGGTGCTGGACAAAATTGAAAAAAACCCAGTCTTGGGACTATTATTTAGCTTGTTAAATTTTATGTGCAAACTTCTTTTATTCCAAACTATTCCCCAAAGCAATGAGTGGATTGTCTCCATGAGAGGGGGAGATCATTCCATTTTCTCTAAATATTTTTTAAAGGGATGGGGGAAAATGCAATGCCAAACTGGTGAAGAAGATTATGTATTTCAGAACTGGGTTTGAAGGATTCAGCAGGAGATATACACATTAAAGATTACAGAATTAATTACAGAAAAAAAGAAAAAGAAGGGGTGGGGTTCTGCAAGGGTGTTCCCATCTACATCAAACAAACTCCAAGAAAGCAACATTATGAGGGAAGATTAGTGTATGACAAAAACAAGGCGTGTGGTTAAAGCAAAAGATGCTTTGATACTGTACAAACTGAGGTGGTTTCATTATGGGCAACTAAAAATGTAGCTTCCAAAGCTTGGCTGAAGAGTACTACTTAAGCCCTATGGTTCTTGACAAAACATAGTAGGATTGCTCTTGAAATCCAACTGTTTTGGCACTTGACTCCGTATGTTCAGCTGGGAATACTCAAACCATGCCAAGTGAGGAGAACAGGAAAACCTGCCTACTGATCAATGAAAGAGTGCACACAATTGCACCCCATCGCCCCGCAACTGTGATCACATTTCTCAACTGCTTCCCAACTACAGAGGCTTGGAACCAGCCATCAGTCATGCATGGCCATCAGCAGCATGGTCAAAGGAGGTATCTGCCTCCGTGTCAAACAACACAGCAGTGGCAAATCCCAACTTTTTCCCTGAAAACAAAACTAGTATGAAAAGGGCTGTACCAGATTCAGCTGGCCAGTTCTTTGAGGGTCAGAGTTGATTGATACTCACATGGAAAAAAGAAGAAGGAAGGGAGACCTCTAAGCTTTTTAACACGTAAATTTGTTAGCAGATTTTGCTCTCTGATCAGGAAAACAGTACTCAGAAGAAATATTTTCAACAACATTTGTCTCCTAAGTGTTTTGGATTTCCCACCCGAAACTGTCTTGCTCCTTCTATCATTACAACAAACTGGGGTGTCCAAGCTGACAGCTTTAAGATACAAATAAGCAGGTATGTGACAAGAGGCTTTCAGAGAAGGGATCACTGTGGAATTCATCCTCCTTGCTAAGTCCAACAGAGTTTAACACATTCCCCCTTCAAGTTATGCTGCAAAAGCCGTTTCTTTCAGATTACTCAGGGGTTTCCCCATCCTATAATTTAGACTGATTGAACTTCAGCCATCTTTTGTTTTCAAAACACTTCAAAATAGAATGGTAAACTTCTACCACAATCTTAAAAACAGTCTTCATTTATTTAGGTTGGTTTTGTCCTCTTGGAAAATAACACAAGCATGTTTACATGCACACAGCACAATGAAGCATCTCTCTTTCTGCAGTGTGATCAAGTATGGTAATCTTATTTCTTCTAGAGAATGGCTCAGCATTTTTACACAGTAAATACTTTCTGGAGAGACGATCTGGCTTGCAGAGATTTTCTCAGGATTCTTTTAAAAACACAAGTTAAAACTTTCTATTTTGCAACCCAAATCATTGTATTAAAAGTTGTATTGTTGCAGTTGAAAAATAATGGGCAGTTGGAGCTGAAGGCACATGGTTGTACTTAAAGGTACTTGCTAATGACTGAACTTCACACAAAGGCAGAGGTATGTGCTCAAATGACTGTGTGCCCACACACACCATGGAGGTTCAGATGTGCACTACACACCTGGCTTTGTATATCCCAGTCTGGCTGTTCAAGCAAAGAGAAGACTTTCCTGATCTTAAACACAGTGCCTTAGAGCATAAAGTTTTTCTGTTCTTCAAACTGACTGTTAAGAACAGTTTGAATTATTCACTTCATTAATTATGCTTTGGCCATTAATGTAGGCTGTGTTTTCCAGAAAGATAAAAAGAAAACCTGGATATTTTCCAGGTGTTGTCCAGACAACGCACTGTGGAAAGAAAAGCACTTACTGAAGCTTAAGGCTCACAACAGAAATATTAGTATTTCGGTGCTGTATTTAGAGTATCTGGCTGAATTGAGTGCTACTGTAGGAAAGCAAGCCCCTCAGGCCATGCAGGAGATGACAGTCCTTTCACCTTCCCTGGCTGCACTGGGATATAGTGGCAGAAAGGAGAAGAGTTGGGAACAGATACCTCATCATGTACAGTTTCCCTCCAGCCTATGTGAGAGACATTTAAGAGATGTTTCGGCTTAAGCTACTGCCATTAGGGATCTCAATTATCCTAATCCAAAACTGCTCTGCTTTAACACCTGCACCTGGTGCTAATGTCCATGTGAACAGGCAAAGACTGCATGGATTGTAGACTCCAGCCTGAGGACCGTGTCTGATTTCGAAAGCTTTCTACCCTTAACCTTTAAGAGATGGAAATGAGAGGAAGAAGTCATTCTAAACAACTAGACTAAATTTAACTTTCTAAAGTCAGCCCAAAAACCTTTGGCTAAGACTCTGGGTTATGTTTACTTTCACTCCTAAGTGAGGTCCAGATTGATCCTAGAAGCTGCTTGTAGCAGCTGAAAGTGGTACCATCCCTTCAGTCCTCATCCTCATACAGGTCTCAGTACTATCCCCTGCAGTCCCCTGTGGTTTGAGCATCTGGCCTTTCCTTGACAGATGACTTTAAAGGGACAAGTGCAAGGCTCAGAGTAGAGCAGATGAACAGCTCATTTTCATGAGCAACCCCTAATATGCAGATATGGCCTGAAAAGCATATGCAACACCAGAATGTTCATTTCTAAACCAGACAGTAAACAGAAAACAACACAACAGCAAAAGAACACAGAAAAAAAAAAAAAAAAAGAAAAAAAAAAAAGTGAATTTATAAATATATTTCCGTTTCAGTTGTTTCAAGTATATAACTCAGTGACATCTTAAACAGCCAATAAAACTTACACTAGCTATTTGAAAACCTCTACCACTAACAGGACCAAAATTAAGCTGCAAAGGAATATCTTTCCTAATAATTTGCTCTAAATACTGTATGCATAAGTAAAACTGGAAATAAGATACTTCTTATGTTTTTGATACAGAGTAGCTATGCTTTGGTCCAACTCCACTGAAGCACTCTATCAATTACCCAAGTTTGAACTGACAATAAAAACCAAAAAGGAGTAAATATTAACTTGTCTAAGCAGGTTCAACACTAAATTATGCTGAATGGGACGGTTATGTACAAGCTAAACCACAATACTTGTTCATAAATCCCAGGATGAAAGGCTATAGAGACAATAAAAGAGTGCACATATTACTAATCTCCTAAATTCCTAAAGAATACCTAAAAGTAAGGAACACTCTTAACCAACATTGGGAAAGCGTGTCCTGTAAAGACTATAAAGCTCTGGGGTGGAAGTGAAAAAAATAGGTGCCCAAGTTATCTTTTTCTCGGAAAGGGGATGGCCAGAAATAGATGAATAATGAATATCAACTCCTGGCTACGTGGCTGGTGCTGATGCTAGGGTTTTGGCTTTTATGACAATGGGACATTTTTTGATTACTCTAACCTGTTAGGGAGGGATGGAATCCACCTGTCTAGAAGAGGCAAGGGAATCTTTGGCAGCAGGCTGGCCAGCTTGGCGAGGTGCGCTTTAAACTGAAGGACTCAGAGGGGCAGGGTCTAAGATGGCATCCCATCTAACTGGGGAATAAGCCCAGCCAACCAAAGCAGTGACAAATGTTCCTTAGCTGTCTTCCAATACGAGACCCAGAAGGCTAACTGCCTCAGAGGTGTGTATAATTACAGTGGAACCTCTTGCATTCCTTTAGGGAAACCTTCTTGCTTAAGTCTCTGAAACGCCTGTACACCAAAACATGCAGCATGGGGAATACACAGGAAGAACCAGAGATCTGGGTACAGTTGCAGGGCCATGACCTCATTGTATTACAGAGACATGGTGGGATGGCTCACATGCCTGGAACACTGTCATGAACGGCTATGTACTTTTTATGAAAGATAGACCAACAAGGCAAGGTGGTGGAGTTGCCCTTGATGTGAGAGAGCTACTGGAATGTATCCAGCTCTGCCTGGGAAGGGATGAAGAACGTGTTGAAAGCTTATGGGCAAGAATTAAGGAGCAGTCTAATATGGGCAACACTCTTGTGGGTGTTTACTACAGGCCACCTGATCAGGAAGAGGAAGTCGATGAGCCCTTCTACAGACAACTGAAAGTAGTCTCAGGATCATCAGCCCTGGTGCTCATAGGGAACTTGAAACACCCTGCTATTTGCTGGAAAGGCAACACAGTTAGGCACGCACAGTCCAGGAGCTTCCTGCAGATTACTGATGATAACTTTCTGACACAGGTGGTGGAGCCCATGAGGAGAGGTGTGTTGCTAGACCCTGTACAAACAAAGAAGGTCTGGTTGGGGATATGAAGGTTGGGAGCGGCCTTGGCTGCAGTGACCATGAAATAGAGGAGTTCAGGATCCTATGTGAAATAAGCAGGGTAGTAAGTAGGATTACAACCCTGGAGTTCAGGAGAAATAACTATGGCCTCTTCTAAGACCTACTTAGAAGAATCCCATGGGTTAGGACTCCAGAAGGTAGGGGTGGCCAAGAGATCTGGTTAATATTCAAGCACCGCTTCCTCCAATCTCAAGATTAGTGCATCCCAATGAGTAAGAAATCAAACAGAGGAGGAAGAAGACCTGCATGCATGAGCAAGGAGCTTTAGGAAGAACTCAAGTGGAAGAAGGAAGTTTACAGTATGTGGCAAGAGGGACTGGACACTTGGGAGGAATATAGGAACATTGCCAGAGTGTGTAGGGATGCAATGAGGAAGGGTAAGGCTCCCTTGGAATTATATCTGGCAAGGAATGTCAAGGGCAATGATATACTTCTTCAAGTACATCAATAGGAAAAGGATGACTAGGGAGAATGTGGGATCACTGCTGAATGAGGTGGCTGTCCTGGTGTCGGAGGATACAAAGCAGGAGTTACTGAATGCCTTCTTTGCTTCAGACTTTACTGCTCAAACTGGCCCTCAGGAATCCCAGATCCTGGAGGTAAAAAAAAATAGTCTGAAAAAAGGAAGACTGTCCTTTGGTAGAGGTGGATCAGGTTAGAGATCATTTAGGCAAACTGGATACCCACATGGAGTCCCAATGGGCCCCAATGGGATGCACCCACAAGTCCTGAGGGACCTGGCTTCTGTTATTGCTAAGTCACTCTTTATCATCATTGAAAGGTCATGAAGAACAGGCAAGGTGCCTGAGAACTGGAGGAAAGCCAATGTCACTCCAGTCTTCAAAAAGATTAAGAAGAAGGACTCAGCAAACTACAAGCCAGTCAGACACACCTCCATCGCTTGTTAGGTGATAGACCAGCTCATTCTGGACATCATCTCTAAGCATATGGAGAAAAAGAAGATTATTGGGAGTGGACAACATGGATTTACTAATGGGAAATCATGCTTGACCAATCTTACAGCTCCTATGATGGCACGACTGGATGGATAGCTGACTTTTACTTATGTAACAGTGGAGTTTACTCATATATAAGGAAAATGAAAATATAAGAGTCATCACTGCTTTATGTAATACACAAAAAATAGCCTCAATTAACTTTCAGCCTGAAGTTTCTTTAGGACTGCTCCTTGCCATTACAATGGAAGTCTGAAAACTTCCAAGGCCATACATAAATCATGACATTGGGTCCTTCTTGGCCTCTGTCTCACCTGGTATGGCAGTGGCAATTATTTAGGAAATCTACCGTCCCCCTCTTTGGACACCCCAGGACAATGCCATGGCTTCTGCCACATGGAGGAATGGCAAAACATTTTCAAAGCGCGTCTTCTAAGTTGACATCAACCTTCCAGAACATGTCAAATACAGCCACTAAAACTGCAACCCTCATATGGTCTACATTAAAACTAACAAACAAACAAACCAGCCCTGAAATGATGAGGTGTTCCAGAAGCAAGGAGCAAAAGTACAATAACTGCTTTATACTGCACTGCAGGGACTGACAGTAGAGCCAGCCACGAGGGTCAGTCCTCGCAGCATATCCGGCACCACTCAGAAAAGAGATTGTTCACCCTTTTCCTGTGAGCATGATGGTGCAACACCCGCTCCCAGGGCAAAAGGGCTGCCGTACTGCTCTCCATGCAGTGTGCTGGCTGGCAGACACCCCCGAGAGCATCTGCGCCGAGGAAGGAGAGAAAAACATAACACAAAACCACAGAAAAACCTTCTGTGTAACTGTGTGCAACAGACTCTGGACCTTAGCCCTGAGGAGCAAAGAGCTCCACGATGGTTTGGTATTAATGATAAAAATCAAGAAATTAAATTAGTGCAGCATTTAGTAAGGGAAATTATGCATTTCCCACAAAGCCTAATGCCAGCTCCACAGGAATTATATTACTATTTATTGTTTTGTTTGCTCAAATAAAACACCTGTCGAGGTCAGCTATTCGAAGAATTTTTAATATACCAGCCTTACACTACAGAGAGTAAGAAATGTTTATAGAGGCACTCCTGGTAAGACTGTTGGCTTTTTCTCCCCCCAGGTCTGTGCTTAATGATTTAATAACAGAAACAGCATGCCCACAAACCTCTGAACTTTCAGATTTAAATAAAAACTAACATATCTGAAATCTGGGTATCAGTCTCCACAGCTCCTTCAGCTTTCCCTGTTATGAAAGGAGGTGTAACCCTAGGATACGGCATCCTTCTTTTATAAAGTCCCGTCTTAAAGTGTCAGGAGTCAGGGAATTAAAAACAAAAGTGGCATAAATTGCTGTCAATCAGGAAAGCCTTTGATCTGCTTTTTGCTTCAGAAGGCATTATGCCTCCTAAACGGAGGGATCAATCACCGTACGCCAGACCTGCTGCTAGGCCCTCTTGCGTCGCGCCGCCTGCGCAGAGGGCAGTGCATCACGAGCGCATTCCAGCTTGCCTTTCAGACAAACCAACGGGCAAAATCATACCAGCAGGAAAACAAAACAACACAACACAAACGCCTTCGTGTAGCTACATGACACGACTACTTCCCCATTTGGCATTTTTTTAGACTTGTCTATTAAATGTCAGTCTGCTTCTGCTTGTCTTGTCTGATATGTCCTCACGAGGCATTCCACTATCACCATTCCTCACTAGCAAACAGCATTGATTTTCTTTATAGGAAAGAAAAAATATTTATGCTTTCACTTTTTCATATGCATATGAAATATTACATTGGCCTGTCTTACCTTATTTGCTGCTTTTTTACAATAACTAAACAGGTTGCATAAGCACATGGGGTGTCCTGGTTTGAATTAGAACAGAATTAATTCTGTTTAGTGTTTTTACTTCTCAGCAAAATCTCTTCTAACTAACTGCACTTTATGAAGTTAATGGCATATATTTGAAGACAGTGTCTGCTTCTGGCAGTGACAATGGCTGACGTTTACAGTTACTGGCAAAGACTGTTATGCAGACCAAGGTCACTGCTAAGTCTTTTATACTATGTTGGGGGTGCAGAATATAAGAGGTGGCACCTGCGGGGAGAAGTGGACAAGGCAGGTGATCCTAAACTGACCAGCAAGGTATTCCACCCCACATATGTCATATTCAGTATAAAGCTGAGGGATCATGAGGGGGTCAAGCTCTCTTCTTCAATGGCTGCCATCCAAGGAGGACTCTTCCTCAACTGCAAATCCTCCCAAAACGTGGCACATTTGTCTCTGTAAGAATGTACAGTTACAAGAAAAGAAAAAAACAACCGAACAAACAACAAAAAAACTAGATGAACTTTCTCACCAAAAGGTGCAACAGTTATTTTGGTGTATGTATGCTGACTTAGCAAGCCACAGTTCAACCCACACAGGCTCTGCTGTCCTGTGGATCCCACAAGAATACTCCAGAGGAAAGCAACCACAATTCTCTCTGTACCTGCACAGGAGAAGATGCAATGCCCTCCATGTAAGCCAGTTAGGCCCTTAATTACAATGCTGGCTACTGATAGATTTGTACAGAGATTTGGTGAAAAAAAATGGAGTGTAATGATAGCAAATGGATCCCATTCAGCTCCCATGGCTGAATTCTGTTGCCCTTTCTCAGTTTGAGAAGTACACTTTTCCATAAACATTCCCTTTAATTTCAGATTATGGCAATCATGGGCACAATCTGGTCTTTATAAACAGAGAGTTGAAGGAAAAACAAATGTCAAACAGAGATAAAAGTAGCATTGTACTTTTAATTATCAAAGTATTTCATTTAAAGGAACAGATTCACTGGTCTTTTCCAGATGCCTTGCATCATCGCAGCAATGCAAAGCATTGTAAATCCAGTTCAGTCAAATGGTTACAGTGAATTAGCAGCTGCTTTACATCACTGGAGCAGCATAAAGCAGCCAGCATTTGATCCCAACCCATACTCTTTCAAGGCACTTTACCAAAAAAAGAAAAAAGTTTTTCGTCTCCATCAATGACTACTGCTTAACTGAGACAGCAGAGCCATCTAGTTAGGATGAATAAAACATACCATAAAAAAAATCTCTGCAAAAAAATTTGAGGTTGAATTTGCTCACTTTACTCTCCTTGGGCTAGCAAGAACATTTCAGTCTCATCAGTGTCACTAATGGCAAAAAACTGTTTAGACTAATATGCCTCATTTTCAGACCTGATTTTAGATAGTTCCCAATACTATGCTGCAACACAAGTTAGAAGGGCAGATTCCCTGCTACTCAGGGCTCGGAGCACAGAGAAATCAATACACAGAGATAAAGACAGAGGAGCACTTTGGGCAGATATGAAACAGGAAGAAAAATACTGATCTCAGAACCCTTCTGCTTAGCTAATGCAATGTAAGTGGAAGTGTGGTATCTTCCACAAGGGGATTGCAATGCTTCTTTCATCTGCTTTCAGCCTCATGCCATTCAAGGACTCCCTCTGTTCATACACTGCACTGCAACATGATTAGCTGAGCAATTAACTATGCCTTACGTTGTTCTTTTTTCACCTAATTATTGCATCATTTCTCAACTGGATGGAGCAATTCCTCTTGTTTGGCCAAGCTCTTAGAAACCACAATTATAATTTCCCACGTTTTGGTTTTTCTTTTTTGGAAGACAATCTACAACTCAGAGCAATCACTTTCTTCTACCTGAATGCTGGAGAGAACAGGGGGAATAGCTCCATGGGAATGGCCTCCCTCATCAGTGTGCGCATGCACACACACACACTCCTTCACTTTCAGTTGACTTCTTTCACCCTGCCACGTTCGGAACATGACTAGAAAAAATAAAAGTAAACTTAATTGCTATCTCATATCAGTAAACAGTGGCTGTTTTATTCTAGTTCCTAGGAAAACGAGGCAAACATGGTTTTCTAGTATTCATCATTTCTTAACATTGATGGCAGCTTACTGTCAAACCTAACAGAAAGCTAAATTTTTTCAGTGATAAACTACAGTTCTACATGTCTTTTGCTATAAAGGGAGATGAGAGACTAACCAAGTTCCTTCACCTGTAAGAAAAAAATAGTATATGTTCATATTTTGTTAGACAGCCCAGTTTCCACATAGGAGAGATGCCTTATAAATGCCTTCATTGGGAAAAAGTTTCACTCAGATCTTGTGAGCTTCTGAAACACCCCCACGAATCGACTTCCCAACAGAAATCTGCAGGAAACGAAGCTTTCTTAGTTATGGGGCTCAGGGAATGATGTGTTAACACTGCCATTGCAGCTAAAAGTACAGCATCCCTTCTTGGCTATACTCTCTCTGATACGTCTGCACCATAGGTGTCTGAGTTACAGGCACATTCAGGTTGCCTGCGTTATGTCTGTATTTGCATGCCCATTGATCTGCACCAATGCTGCAAAACGTTGAACTTCATTTACACAGAGGGCTTCTATGTGTGAAAATGCTCATCCTTGCATCTGTCTCTCCCATTGACTGCAGCATATCTCAGGTGACGTTGGTCTCAGTGCTCTCGCCTGGCTGATGTGACATTCCTGATGGATGCCCAAGAGGGACTGTACCGGCTTCCCCGTCCAGAAAGCGAATACGGAAACCTGAACACAGACAATACCTTCTCCAAGCAACAATTACCTGAGTGCCTTCTTGCAAGCCATTTCAACTCAATTACTCCAGTGAGCAGTAACGTCTAATTTTACAGCCTGGGAGCATGGTGAATACACAATTCAAATGTTCCTGGCTATTTAATTCATGCTACAGTTTTCATACAATTTTATGTTCCTGACATCCAGTGGCAGAAACCACAGAATTGATGCCACTTGCCACAGTTGCACATGCTCACATTTGTGCTGTAAATACAACCTGGAAGCCTGGTACCCATGCCACCAGGTCGTGGGCACATCTATAGCTCAGTACCACTGTCCAGCCAGGCAAAACCAACACCAGCTAATGGGAAAGAAGACAAAACCCTGACTAACACACCTGCTGTTACTTCAGGAAGCTGAGAGTAGTAACAACAGCTATTCACCCTCCAAATGTAACACAGGAACACCGGCACGTTACATCTCAGAGAATTCAAGCACAGCCACCAGGCCAGACCACCGGCCTTGTTTCCTACCGCTGGCATTACTCGCTCTGAATTTGCTGTAAGGATGAACATTCTTCTCTCCTCCTCCCTGCACTGCAAGGAAGGGCTCAGCATGGTGCGCAACGTGGCAATTCATCAGGGGACAACACCGCTGTGCAGATCTCGCAGTCACAACTGCTCTGTATTTCTGAAGGATGGCTAAGACCCCTTAGAAATGAGGACCCTGACTCCACAGACAAGTGGAGCTGCTGTTACTCATACGTCAGAAATGCGTGCACTCACAGTGAATGTGCATACCTTATTACCATGGGAAAAAAAAAAAAGAGAGACAGACATCCTCATTTTAGGTTTGTCCTCAGGAAAAAAGCACAGCTTTTAGACCTGTCTTTCCTTTTTCTACAATATTTTTTTAAAAAAAAAAGGAAAAGTCAATTTAATTTAAAATTTCATGTTGAATACCCATCATAAACACAACTATATGGTATCCAGTTTGGACTCCTGGTTTACTAGTTTCTGGTTTACTAGTTTCTACTACTTTCTATTTCCTTGCCTGTGCAAGGTAGAGATGAGTGATGAACACGGGCAGTGCCCATTCCAAGTAGGCACCAGTCAGAAAACTAAGAGTTCATATTCTTCCTTTCCCTACCAAAATAAACAGCAATGAGATGCCTACCATGGTGAAACAGAGGGTAGTTGAATACAGTGCCAATAGCACCAGTATCATTTTGAATAGGAATTCTTTTGTTCCTGTAGTTGCAGCTCCTCTTGTCACCTTGCCAGCATGCAGCAAGGGGAGCTGGAAGAGAAGCAATGGACAGCTGTCTGGCCACCAAGCAAGGAGAAGTGCAAGGATGGCTCAGCACCAGGCACAATCCTTCTTCCAGCATCTAGGCTAGACAGAGAGTAACATTTCCCAGTCCTCCTTGCCTTGACTCTTTCCTCCACCCAATTCTTTTCTCCCAGAGAACAACCATTTATCACTAGGAAGGTCACTTAGAGATGCAGAATTTCCCTCTGAATTTCCCTCTATCTCTGCTTAAGTTGAAGTCAGCGCACATAGATAATGCTGGGTGTGAGGCAGAGCCCTGCAGACTAGATTCTATCCAAGTACCCAGCATTATAATTAAAGTAATTGCTATGGCCAATGAAAGAGCTTTAATTTCACAGGAATTCAGGCAAAGCCAGAGTGCATCTTTCCTTTGTAAGGGCGATGCAACAAACTCCAGTGGCATAGGAGTTTTCTTTTGTCATTTTTTTAGTTATTAATTTTGAGGAAAATACCTCAAATGTTTTTCACAAGTATGATCAAATATGTTATGCTGTGGAAAATGTGTTAGCTGCAACTGAAAACAATTACAGACAATCTATAAAAATGCACTACATGATATCACTTCTTTCACAGAAAAAAATCCAGACTACTCCAAATGAATATGCTTCCCATGAAGTTTTACCTATAAAATTTTTTGGTGCTGGAGCAAGTACTTACTCTTGAAAGACAACTAGTCTTTGTGTTGTTGATGCAAAAATTAATAGTAGAAATTAAACCCGAGGAAAATTAAAAATAAAAAAAAGGAACCCCAGCACATAACACCAATAACATCAATACTACTTTGCCTACCCACACCTTATGAACTTATCCTCCTGTGTGGGCTCCAACAACTTTTATCCAGGAATTTTTTTGAGAAAAATCTATGCCTGTAATTATTTCACACACTTGGTGAACTCAGTTTAGGAACATCATACTCTATATGTTCTTTACAAACAGTTGACATTTTCACATGTAAATCCCAACACAACAAGTGCTGGATTTATTGTTTTGCACAAATCATCTGGGTGACATATTCATGGCTCAATGCTTTGGATTTACTGTGCGTTGCGACACAGCACAGAATGCATGAGCAGTGATTCCAACCACACCACATAACATCTGCACACTGTGGACATGGCTACAGTGCACAGAGTTGCCCAAGGGATTTCTAAGACAGCTGGCAGTGAAAGTGGAGTTGAGTTTAGTTTAACAAAGGTCTCATACGCTGCCCAAATAATAAGCCTTGAAAATCCTCCCAGACAATTCTGTTTGGAAAAGAAAGACATTAATGGGAAAAAGTGGGTAATGTTCCTTTTACGAAACTCCCCTTCGCACCTCAGTTATCAATGGCTGACCACTGCAGGAGCAGGAGGACTGCTTGGGTGGTTACCTGTTTTGCCAGGGAGGCACAGGAGCTGTCTGCAATTCACCAATTCCAGAAAAGTAAACTCAAAACATCTGGAGCTTTTATTTTTTATTTTTTTTTCCCCCAAAGAAAAAATGAGTTAAATGCTTAAGAGCCCTGGGTGAGTTACCATTCAACCACACACAAAACACCCACTCCCCTCAGTGTGTGATTGGGCTGCTCAATGGCTATGTGGAAACTGAGGGGCTGGGGGTGCTGTTGGGTAAAAAGGATGAAAACACATTTTTCCCTGAGGCTGTAGTTTCAGACCAACTCCAGAGACCAAGTGCTGTTGCTGCCAGACACCATTTCAGCTATTTCCACAAAATGACGGATGGCCTCAACCCATTCCCTAATGAATATTTCATCAGGAAGGCCACCACTGCAATCAGCCTCTTTTTTGGGAAAACCTTAAAAGACTGGGTAAAGAAAGAAAAAAAACCTACAAACAAACCATTCCACCTGCCCATCACTGTGGGGGCAAATTTGTGAGACTGGAGTTTAAGACAAGAGGTAGAGGAGAGTCTGAATGCTTGCATCACAAGCTGTACCTGTTTTGTGGGGAGAGTACAGCCATGGCTGCTGAGCTCTCCCCCTGCTTCCTTGCACCACTAACACATATGGACAAACCCAGGACTGCAGAAGCGCACACCATCTCTCTGCACTTCTGAAAAATGAGGTGCTAAAAGGCAACAAGAACTTCTTTGAAACGTTCCTCTTTTTACTAGTGTTTTCTTTAAGGAGGAAAGGGAAAGGGAAAGGGAAAGGGAAAGGGAAAGGGAAAGGGAAAGGGAAAGGGAAAGGGAAAGGGAAAG
>WUAM01000272.1:490436-504296 GCA_024336885.1 Actenoides hombroni | reverse complement strand
TTCCCTTCCCTTCCCTTCCCTTCCCTTCCCTTCCCTTCCCTTCCCTTCCCTTCCCTTCCCTTCCCTTCCCCTCTTCCCTCCTTCCCCCTCCTCTCCACCCCCCACATTTTCATAGAGGAAACAACATTAATTTTCACTTTCTTTTAGACTTTGCTTGCAGGCAGGATCAGAGGCTTCCACAAACAGTCCTGATACCAGTGACTTCTGCGTTCAGACAGTGCAAGTGTGAAGGACTCCCCATACGAAGTCAGTTGTGAATACCAAACTATCTCTTGAGTTTGTAAAAAAAGTTGTTCATGGTATAAATGGGCTGGAGACTGCCTAGAACAGAAGACTGCCTGGCTGGAGCCTTTCTTGGTATTGAGCTAGACGTTTATCACCCATGGACAACAGCAGCTGACAGCCCAGTTGGAAGCATGGCCAAGGAATATTGCAAAGGAGCAAAAGGTTGAGAGTTTGGATGCAGCAGTTATCACCAGAAGTTTGGAGCAAACCCCAGGTAGCTCCTTTGATCCTGAGTCAGATCTAGGTGTGGAGTTTATCTTCCCATGTTACCAAGTTTTGCATCCAAGAAAAGTCTGCCTTGGCTCCCCCTCACAACAGGCCCTAAATGCAAATGTAATTTCAAATTCTTGGGGAGAATCTAAAAGTATACATCTGATTATCACTACAGGGCTAAGGAGAAGATCATTTTTCTAAGGAAAAGGAATGAAATCCAATGCACGTCACATAGTACATGTCCTTAAGAGAGGCAAATGGACCCAAACTGCAAAGCTTATGTAGCTTCTCTTTGGCTCCTTTTTTTGCTTTAGACATTGCATGCCAGAAAATTATGATAAGAATCCAAACTGACTGTCTGTACAAAACTCACTTTATGTAACTACACAGTCAGGTAAGAAAAAAATTTTGGCAAAGAGTTTAAAGGACCTTCTTGGGGAATCCAGTAAAGTCAGAGAGCAGCCAGAATGAAGGAACAACACCAGGGAGGTACAGACTATTATAACTTTTCTCTACAAATTCGTCAATGTTCAAAAGAGATAGGACACAAACCCATAAATGAACATGTATGGGGACCACCCCAGAAACACTGTGTGATGTTACAGCTGGATAAAAACCATTTTTAACACAATAAGCCTTTCAAGTGCAGAGGGAAATGTAACAGGCAACAAATCACCTAAATGTTTTTCATAACAGATTCTCAATAGAATATATTTAAATATTTAGTCTTATAATTGATTAAATTGTTATTATAAAATATTACATTAGCAATAATATTTCCTGAAATCTCCTCCTTGAATTATACTGCTCTTTACACTAATTTCAGGCAGCCTTTCTAACATGAAATGCCAACATGGTACACATCAATGGCCTCAAGGGTATAATTAACACTTCTTATTTACATTTATTTTTTAAAATAATTAACTAGGAGCATGTCTAATGAATGATAATGGGACTTAAATTGAGACACAATATGTCAACTACCTTGCCATTTAGAAGTGAACTCCCATGCAGCTTGGGTCTCATCAGGCGGACTAAGCTAAAGTGAGAGCCCTGCGGATTACACTGTTGAAGGTGTTTGCCTGTCTCTGCTGGTATAAAGTCAGTGGTACAACATGTATTGCCTGTCTATTGGTAACAAGTAGAACCTGATTTTCACATACATAGAATATCAATGAATTAAGGTGCCAGTTTGTTTTTTGTAGGCTTCAGAGATTAAATGGAAGTTCACCCATACTTTAAGCTAAACCTGCTGGTGTCCTTTGCTACTACGCTCTCTCCACTTTCCACTATTCAAAGGTGTGTCCTCAGTTGACACAGTTTACAGGACATGGCATAAGCAGCTACTCACACCAGAATAAGCTTCTGACTCAGAAAGAAGGTATGCATAAAGAAAATCCTCACACAGTGATGTACTTTCAAAATGCATGACCTCATTCTTCCCTAGTCAGGCTTTCAAAGAGAAACAGACCCAAACAAAACATTTTGTGGAGTGAAACATGAAACCAGTATCTGCTAGTTCACTTCCAAGGGTGAAAGGCAAATTGCAAACGTGTAATCGATGTTACAATGTTCCCGTCCACTTAGTAAAGGAATAAATCCATTTTCCCAGCATCCTGAAAGATTTTGCCATCACAGTACACTTGGGGTAAAAGCAAAGAATTGACTTACAAACGTCTATTTGTTCAAACCTGATCACTGGTTGGGGGTGCTGATACTAATCATGCCCATGACTTAAAAAATACATGATTCACGTTCCTCTAACAGATTCATATAATCACCTCAACTCCTACAGGTTTAGATAAGCTCCCTAGTTTTTCATGTATGGCTTCAAATGTATTTTCATAAATGATTAGCAGCTGTTTACATATAATTCCATATATTCCACAGGATGCACACAAAAAAAAATCTCAATAGGAAGAAAACCAGAAGGTCCTTGTGTCAAGATCAAATCACCTACCACATATCAAATAATCGTATGAATGAAGCTCCAGGTTGTAAATGCAGTGAGATGTAAGAAGAAGGAACATGATATTTTTCAAACACAGCACTCATAAGCAAAAGAGTACAGTTACATCATCTTCCTCTCCCAACTTTAACATCTTACCCTAGGTTTGTCCATTTTCAGGCTATTTTTAAATTCCTTTCAATCAATCCCCTCCTAGTCCCACCACAGATTTATTTATCTAGATCCATATTACACTCTGTGCTCTTTATAAGGATACAGGAGAAACTGCCCTAAGTAACAGGGCAGAAGACCATGAGTTCCTTAACACAGCTAAAGCTAAACTGCAGCCCATACATTATTGCTTCAGACTATAGCAAGCCTACTCATTTGGCCTGAGTGTCTATTCATCTTTCTATAAACATAAATGTGCATGTAGGTGCATCAGCTCAAAGTAAAACAGAAGAGAAAAAAATGCTCCTATTTCACTCCTAAATATCTAAAGTTTCAAAACAGTCAAATATTTTTGAATAATTGTATGAGCAAGGGCAGTTGCTCTAACTAAAGAATGATTGTTTTGACTACCACATATGATACCAGGAAGTGTATCACAGATATATATAGGTGGGTGCATTTCTACACTGAAAGGAGGAAAACAGCAACCATAATGCATATGCTAAGAGAAACTAGAAGGTGGTGTTCTAGACAGAAAATGTACCGTACCTGTAATATCTGTCAGTGTGAATAATTTCTTGGCTGCTGGCTAGAATATATTCTGCAGTTCATTTTGTTTTATCACATTATTCACACTTT
Source organism: Actenoides hombroni (assembly GCA_024336885.1). Taxonomy (NCBI): domain Eukaryota; kingdom Metazoa; phylum Chordata; class Aves; order Coraciiformes; family Alcedinidae; genus Actenoides; species Actenoides hombroni. The sequence goes on along the minus strand of WUAM01000272.1, from coordinate 501,040 downwards.
TTTCTGGAACAAGCAGTTCTCTTCTTATAAGACTACACTCCAGTGAAACAAATGAGCTCAAGCCTATGATTGATTCTCTAACATAGCTGAGATGCTATAGCCTTATTCACTTCTTTTTTTTTAAATGGCTTTATTCATTTACTACCTCCAGCATGATTCCAGAGTGTCAGGTGCTGAGAAACTGCATTGTGAAAGGTTCCCTCCATGTTCAAGGAGGTGGTGGTGAGGGTTTTTTAATAGTAAATTCCATGATAAGGAGGAGAAGTGCCTGATACAGACAGACAGTCTGCTCACCAATTCAAAACGTGCACTCCCAGAAATATTTTCTAAAAGCTCATCAGTCTAAACATTCCTCTTCAGCTCTGTTTCCCTGATGAAATGCTGTGCAAGTCTCTTTGGATCAAGGGAGCAACTCCCTATTTTGTTTCCTGCTGGGGAATTGGAAGGGATAGGAAACCAGCAGTGTCCTGACCAGGGCCCCTTAAGAAGCTGAAGCCATGATATGGATAAGAAGGTTTTGCACAACACTGTTCTGTTATAGTGTCACCAAAACAAAACAAAACAAAACACTTCTTGTTTTTCAAAGCCTATATCTTTTTATTTACTGCTGTAATAACCAACGAAAATAAAGGTATTTGGAGGATACACAATTCACACAGAAGTCAACACATTCTCTTCTTGCATGACTCGCATGCTAGAAGTAGAATGACCAAGGACTACCATGGATTCCTGTTTCTCTGGGCTTGCCATTTTTTTTTGTTTTGTTTTGTTTGTTTGTTTTTTCCTTCTTTCTGGTGAAAACTTTGTCTAGGGAAGAAAAAAACCAGGCAATTTTCCTCGATGTCTCAAATCCACAACACATGGGCTGAATGGCCCATGCACAGATATTTCTGGTCATGTAATCCCATGAAGAAGTATGGGACAAATTTATTCATTCTCATTTTCAAAACCAGGCACTCAGAATAATCCTAGACAAATAGCAAAGCAGAGATTTCCACAAGGCCACCATGATTAAAAAAAAAATAAAAATATCATTTCCTAGTTTGACAACTCATAAAAAAACTGTAAAAGGATTAAAGGAAAATGTGGCTATTCTTCAGGTTTAGGAAGAACCTAAAAGTGACCTAAGTCACATTTCTTTATGACCAAGGAAGGCAGCTAAACTGAGTTGGGCTACATCAGCCAGAAGCAGTATCAACACACAGCCCATTCTACAATATGCATGTTAAGATCTGTGTGGGAGAAATGCAATGGCAAATGGAACCAGCTTTAGACTAAATTGTGAAAATAATGTTGTGCATGTGGAATGATAATATCCACTGATATCTCATACTATATTTTGTTTCATCTCATTTGTTCAAAATAATTTGTTTTTTTAATTGGAGGAACTTTATATTGTCTAGTAACCACTTTATAAAAATGTAAGTCTTTAAGAGGGAGACAAGAAGTAAAAACATGAATGAATTTAACTCAAATTTCCTGTAACAAAATGATCTTTTTAAGTTCCACTTAAAAAAAAAAAAAAAAAAAGAAAAGCAGCTGCATAATTTATCCTGCCACAGTCTTTAAAGGGCTCAGAAGGTTGGATAAGGAACAAAATTCAAGTTTTTGGAACTCAGCTACTGGATTTTGGACTCCTTCCTTTTCCAAAGGCTTAACTTTGTTTATCAAGAACTCTTCTGTTGTGCAAATAAAATTATAACCAAGTAACTGAGCAAGCAAGAGATGCCTTAAATTAAGTGCTCTATGAAGAGAAAAACTGTATAAAAGCAACATGCAAAACAAAAATTACTAGGAGCAGAAGCAAGCTAAGCAAGCTCATGAGCTCAAGGATCTCAAGAGGAGAAAAAAGTTTTTTCTCCAAAAGCTCTATCCCCCTACTTTTTCCAATGTACAGGATATGAGAAATGGAGTAGGACTTCCCAGGGACTGCAGGTGTATAGAAACAGGTGAAGTCACAGCTGGTTCTTGCTTCTGCCCGCAGAAAGGCTTCTTCCTTTTAGAAAAAAATCTTATCGTGTCAGATACTAAAGCTTTTGCGGGAAGCGACTGAGCCCACCTCTCTGATATAAAACTGACTAGATGCTACAGAGTAAAAAATGGAAAGCAAAATAGTAAACAGCACCTTTGTCTCTCTGAAGGACATAAGGGTGAGAATCACTGACTTCACACAATTTCCTTTAAACTTAACTTGTAAGTGAACACCAAATCCTTTTCCCTGCAGTAAGGGAATAGCCTTGCAGCACCACACGCTGCCCTCAGTGTTACACACTTATGTGCCATTTTGTGCTATTACAGTTGGTGTGATTCACCTCAGGTTTGTACTAAACATGAAGCTTTTCTTTTTTTCTCTTCCCATTTTGTTAAATCGTGAATGTTATTTTCAGCTTACGGGAGAACTTGTAACTCTTCTGGCCTAGCTAGAAGTCATTCACAGTTCGGCCATTTGTGGTTCACATGTTTTCTTCATTTTGCTTCTTTTGACATCCTTGTCATCAGTTTCAGAAGAAAGGAAGTTTACAGCTATTGAACCCTTTCACCCCTAGGCTGAGGGCCATCCTGACTGCTGCTGTAGCCTCTGCAAAGCAGCACACTGCTGCAGTAGCATCTTCGCTCTCTGCCTGTCAAAGAGGCTGAGCAATTGGCACTCTGCTGAATGTTTAATTCAGCTACAACTAATCTGAAAGAAATGTGCACTTGATCTCAGCCTCCTTCCTCACAAGCAGGGACTTCTCATCTCTCCTCCTACCCCTTCAGTGCTGCAATTTAGAGCACAATTCTGAGTCTGTTATATGCTACTTGGAAGTTATCATTGTTCCAGCTATTCATGGCTCATAAAGTATTGTTCTGTCAATTGCATTGTATGGCTCTTTGTGTGGAAATGATGGATGAAATGGGATACATATTACTTAATGATTAGACTTCTGCAAAACATGTTCAAACAGATATGTCAGGCTTGATGATACCTTATTATCATCAATGAAACAGAGACAGCATAATGGTGCCATGTATGTATTTCTCAGCAGTAAATGCAAGCGAAATGTTTCTGTTTCAAACCTCGACAGCTCCTTAGTCTCAGTTATTTCAGTTCAGTTAAAGATGACATGCTAAAATGAGGGCATTTATTACTAAATGGCATTAAGAAGCAGGATATTTAACCTACCATTGAAATGCTTACAGCAACGTGTGGAGAAATAATCTAATGTGTGCTGGCATTAATTTATGACATTGGAAAAAAAGCTATCATATTTTTTCCACCGTCTCTGGTCTGGCTTCACAAACTGCAAGCCCTGAGGAGCAAGTTTGATATAATACGGCTAATGAGAATAAGTGAGCATGCTGCAATATTCTTAAAGGGTTACACTGCCGAGTCTTTGACTTTTTATACTTTTTAATTTCCTTATACAAACAGTGCAATGAAAATGGCAAAATCCATTTGGCTGGTCTGTGCTACAAATTAAATCCTTGATTAAATTTTGGCAATTACTTCTCTGGGTCTTTTTCATTTAAACATTTTTAATTCGTTTGAATAAGTTTCTTAATCATGATTCTGGCAATCCATTGTACAGCAAGACAAACTCCAAAAAATGCTATAATGAAGCAAAAGACAATCAAAAAGATGGATGATCAAAAGGAAGGGTCCTATCTTTTGGAGTGTTTTGGTTTGGTTGGTTGGTTTGTTTTGGTTTTGTTTTGTTGTTGGTGGTGGGCTTTTTATTTTATTTTGGTAAGTGTTGCCTATATCTATCTTTTGAGATAGTTGTGTTCCAGTCTTCTGTGATATTGAAATGTTTCATTATGTGTTGACATTTTCCTTTGTGATGTCAAAAGCTAATAAAGACTCCATATAAGTTTTCAAACCCTATTAATAAGACAGTGGAAGAATGATTAAATAATTCTTAATGCTCAAATCAATACTATAGTCAACCAAAGGGTACAAACTAAGAAGGAAATGTGAAGGACTGACACTCTTCTAACAGGAAAGATGCTAAATGGACATTTTCAGCAAAGGTGCTTGAATTTAGCTACTCAGTCTTTACTGCACAAGATAGTACTACCTATTGAAAAAGTATCCCACAACTTGAGCTATTCTCTGGAGGCTTTCAGGTTGTTTTTTTTCGCCATCTCTGAAGACAGACATGAGATAGCACAGGCAGTAATGTCCTTCCTTAGTCAGAGAAGAAGATCAAGATGCATATGAATGTGGAGAGCAGCACCGTACCATTTTCTGTGCAAAGAGGATGTGGGGAAAAGCAATGGCAATTGGATGAGCAGAAAGAGGCAGGAGAGAATAGGAATTAAAATAAATGCCTCATGACACACAAAACTGACTGGAACTAATTAAATGTTAAACATTAACCATTTAATTATTGTGCTACCAGTTTACTGATGGTATAATGTGCAGAAAATAATGATACAGAGGCTCAAAAATTCACACAAAGATTCAGTAGCTCCAGAAAAGAAAGAGTTAAAGTCTTACTGCAAGGCCAGCTCTCTGTCGGATGTGAAATATGCTAATATATAACCTGCGGCATCCCTACTCCTGTAACCTCTGGAAATGCTTAATCTCACCAAAAGAGAAAGGACAACCTCTGCGATTCTGAGCGGATAAACAAAGGGACTGCAGATGCCCTGTTTTATTCCCCTTCCCTTTAAGCCAGATAACACATGTAGATGGATTTGCTTCTTTTTTCCACTGCATTCCAGAGGCCTAGCTGTTTGTAGTTCATAAAGGAGAACAATTTAAAAGCCACCCATTTATTTAGGTGCACTTAAGTGTAATTTTCCCTACATCTTACATTGTGAGCTCAGTATGAGGTGATGGCACAAAGCAGTCAGCTAAATATAAGACTGAGAAAAGAATCTATAGATTATATTAAGACTTAGGAGGGGAGATGCTAAGTAGTAAGCTGTAGCAATGTATCTGCCTCTTCTTGTCTCCAAAGACAAGAAGACTGAGTCTTGGGGATGTAAGCTGAAAGGTGAATGTACTGAATACTGGTTAGTTAGCATGCAGGGGATAGAAAGAGAAGATAAGCTCATCTATTTGGTCTAAAGCAGCAGCAGATAATGATATCTTAGACAAATGAGAAGTCTGTCAGTATCATATAACTGTGTTTATGCTCTATTTCATCAATACAGTAATTTTACACTTCAAATGTTGGGCCACACAATTTGGCGTACAAGTTAATAAAACTGTGGCTTTCTTTATAAAGCTTCTTCTCATGTCAGAATTTCATTCTCTGGAGTGTTCTTATCAAATCTGTGTTATGATCCTGAATGAAAACCTAGTGCCTGAATAATACCACAAGAGAAAAAATCCTTACCAAGATAAAAACCTTCAGTATATCACAATGAATCATATTAGAGTACAGGTGACAAACACTCCAGATCCATCGCCAGCAAAAAAAAAAATAAGCTACTGTGATCTACTTACACAAGTATACTGATAGGAAAGGAACAAGGAAAGAATAATTCACAAGGAAATTACAAGCTCTGGATTTCTAATTTTGTAGATTATTGTCATTTTATCTACAGATGATGGCACAAAGAGGCTTCAAGATCCAACTTTAACCCTGAATTCTCTTCTTGCATAAATGAGGGACTGTAAGTTTCCAAATACTGGAGTCAACGTAATCTGAAAATTAAGTTGGGCACAAGTAAAATGTCATGTATAAATGCTGTTGTGCCAAATGTAAGTTTAAATGATTGAAAGGGTAAGATGCAGAAGTCAAAGAAAATATCTTCAAGATCAGTTGAAAATATATATTATTATTCTTAGTTCAGGATCTATCGAAAAAAGATATTATTTCTGTAGAATCATTTCAATTTAATAAAGACTGGTAGAAGACGCAAAGACTTTCTCACTATCTAAGGACCAAATGGTACTTCTTGATGCACAGGGGTGTCTCTAAATGAAATGTGGTAGTGTAAAACATGAAACTCGCTATCTTCTATAAGTAACCAGATGATGACAGTAACAACAACTCAAATTCTACTCGCAGTTGGACTCTTCACAGGTGCCTATCATTTGCTGGTAACACACTTCTATTTTCTACACTGTCTGAATACTACCTCAGTTTTGGTGGGAAGAGAATGTTCTCCTGTTCGGAAAGCAATGGGTAATGTTACTACTGGTGCATCAATACACTTTTGACATCAATTATTAGGTATAAAAAGCTTGGCAGCAAGAGGCATGTGTAACTTCCTTTACCAAAGGCTGGGAAATAACACTACATTCAGACAGTTCCCTCTGTCAAGTAGCCATCACCTGGCAAGCTTTTGTCACAGCTCTATTTTTTTTGTTGTGGTTGTTATTTTAAAATAAAAACATCCTATAAGCATCAACACCAGCAGATCACAGCCTGCCAAATTCATCTGCTTATAGCCTTAGGCTGAAACATCTTCTACAACTCAATTTCTACAAAGCCTGTGAATGACAATTCCTAGGCCCGCGTTGTACCTGCTCCTTCCCTACCCTACTGGTAGGTGTCCAGCTGGCACCTCCTGTCCAGCCAGAGGGGCACCTCCAGGATGTGGTGCTGGCAGAGAGACACCCTTTGTTAATAAATGTTGGGGGCAGGATGCAGCACGGCGCTTGTCAGGACATTACCATGCAAGCCAGTGTGTTACTCTTCTCTATTCAGTCCCTGAAGGAATCATGTTTGACAGAAGTGAACAGCTGCTGTGTATTTAGAGATGGGAATGTATTGCATTATTTAATGAATTGTGTCATTTTAATATAATTATTATTAAAAGTCTAAACATAAGCCTGTTGTTATTTATGCTTAGAATTTTTACCCACTAAGCATTTTCAACTCTGTTTGCAACCAAAAGTGCTTGCTTTCCCTTACAGATAGTACCAGGACTGTAGCTGCACTGCCTGCTCTTGAGCCAGCTCCCCTGCATGCCACTAATATTCCTATCTTGCGTACAGTTATTTCTGGGCTTTTAACAAATTACATCCATACAAGGATTCCTGTTCCTCCTCCTTTTTTTGTAAAACACTTTTATTACCCCAGTGCCTCCACCTACATATTCTCTTTTACTTAATACCATGCCCGTATCTATGCCAAAAAGTCCTGCACATGAATTATTCCCTCATGTGCAAAGTGAGTACCTCATGTGGAGGAAAGGATGAATTTCAACAAGCCACTCGACGCTACCAATATCTTAACCCACTTGCAGCCCTACGGGCACCACTGCAGTTCCGCAGCTCTTGCTGTCAAGCCCTCAGCAGAGTTCAGCTCCCACCACGTACAAGGACATGACAAGACAGTTTTGATCCCATCATTCGCTTTCCCTTCAGAACAGCACCGCTAATAAAGTCACAGAGTTTTCAGAACAAGAGGGAATAAAAAGGGAACACAGGTCATGACACATTGCTTCCTTATTACCGGAATTCAGAGCGTGACTCGACTCTGCCTACTTGCCACTTAAAATTACAGCGAGGTAATAGGCTTTTAGAAGCGGTGCTCTGCCCCTAGCAGAAGACGGATACAAAATGGCCAGTTGCAAGGCTCTGCTGACCACATGCATTTGCAGGCATCTCATTTTATGCACTTATGCAATAACCTCATTTTCAAAAGTCATCTGGAATTCTTCTCTGGGGCCAGGACCCTGGGCCTGACACATGTTCTTTTTGGAAGGTGTTTCTGGTTTCCCAACTGTTGTTCTGCATTGCTCTAGGGCTTACAGACACTCTAGCGCTGGACGCAGCCTCATGCCTCATTCACATACCTTTATATTGCTACATTACTGGGTGGATACCGAATTACTCATCACCATGGATCACTGAAATATTCACATATTACTTCATTTGCAGTAGATGTTCCTGTGGACATCGGCCAACTTAACACCGAGTATGTTTTTCACTTGCAGCATTAGAGAGAAGATCTCCTTTTTTGTAAATATCTGTTGCCATCAGAAGAAAAATATATCTCTATGTATCTCTCCATATATGCCACACACTTCTAACATCTGAAATCAAAGACAGGAATATTCCTAGCTTGCCTTATAAAATGCTTAAAGGTAAAATATGTGTACAACAAACAACCACACACTGCACCGGGTTTTTTTAAGACAATAAGTATTTATTTAGAATTGTCAGACTGGATGACCTGCTAGCATATAAAATCCAATTCAATCTTAAACAGTGTAGAGAAGATGACTGCAGAAGGGTAATGCCTGTTTTCTCTAAAGAAGTAGTTAACATCACATGAAACTATCAGGCAACCAGTCTAGAACAACTACACAGGATTAATTAAACTGTGGAGCTCACTGCCACGTGACATTTTAGATGTGTGCATTCACAAAGTGGTAAGTATGGAAAAAAAAGGAGCTGATATGTGTGGAGCAATCCAACCCAGGGACTCTATTATATGTATGTCCATGTTTGCATATAATACCCTTACACGCCTCAGGAGAAAGATACAAGTACATCGAAAGCCTCTCACATCAGTGCACCCAGGCATGATGTTGTTTAATCTGTCCCTTACTACTAGTTTTCATTTGCAAATTGAAATGGGGAGCTGAGGCCAGGAGGGATATCGCTTGTTCCTCCCAAAGGGATGCTTAAAATCCATCCCCCTTTCTGAGCAGCCAGAAGTGCAGAAGGCGGCAAAAAAAATTCTGACAGGCACTCTAATGAAAATACAATCTACTGTAGTTCCTGGGATACAGAAAAAATCAAAGAGAAAGAAGGGGCTTCACAGGGGACTACTCTGAGGGTTTAAAAAAATCAGGTATACTGGAAATAGAGAGGATCCACACATGACTACAGAGAATCAGTTAAGACTTGTAGGGAAAGTAAGAGTAACAGAAAAGCAAGGGGAGTTCACGCTAGCCAAAGGGATTAAGCGGGGCAAGAAAGGCTTTTACAAATACTTCATGTCAAACAGAAAAAGGATGGAAGAGGTTTGGTAATAAAAGAAGGCTGGGACAAAGGAAAGACAGTGACTCTGCAATGAATAAATCGGCTTTTAACAAGGGACATAGCTAAGAGAAAGCTGGATAATAAAAGGAAAGATGGGAGAAAATGCAGGCAGAGGAAAGCCTGGCTGCCATGTGCCAGTGCTGAGGGTACTGGGACGCAGGAAGCACTGGGCAGCAGACGAGCCCCTGCAGCAGGTGCCCTGTAGGCACTGCCCCCACCAGCCTGGGGCTGAGGAGACGGCAGGGCCCAGCAAGGGCTCCCCGCTGCTGTTACAATGTACAGCATGGAGCTGTGGCTGTGCCAGCTCCTTCTGCCAGGCAGGAAGGAGGGAAGGCGACAGGCCTCCTCTTCCTCCCCTACCTCGGAGACCACAGGAAGGGTGGCGAGATACTCCCAGGATCTTGCAGAGGTAATTGACTACGTGAAGCTCAACAGCGTATGAAGACAATAGTTCATAGTTTTGACCCAGAACCATGTTGTGAGGTCACTCGGCAGAGGATTTAGTGAGGATTCCCTGTCCATAATTTCAGTGTACATATGCTCTCTCCCTACGAAGATACACTGGTCCCAACATCCTGGTTTACAGAGCAGACCTGCTTTGATACCTCTTATGGTGCCTCCATCAAGAGTTTCAAATTTAACCTGCTGATCAAGCTCAGGCCTTTTTCCAAGGAAGCACAAAACCTCAGTGGATAGCAGAGAAGGGGCAGCAAATCTCCTCTAGTAGGCCCATCTGTCACCACTGGTGGACTTCTATGGAGCTGGGTGACATATAAGTGCTACCAGCTGAGGTAGTGGCTTCCAGATCAAAGCTAATCTCATTGCAGAACATCTATAATATAGGTAGCAACAGATCAAAACCACCCTTAGGTTTTAAACTGCCCTTCAAGCTTGACCTTTACAAATGCATTTCTGTAAAGAATCAGACTTTTATTATTTTTTATTATTATCAGATCTTTTATTTTTTTGACTTCCCTTATCAAGAAGAGTGCTACAAACATGAAGGAAGTGTATGGGCTGCTTGGCTGCTGTGTGTGCGCTTTACCACCTCTAAAACTAGGCCAAAATGGTAACAGTACAGTAAAATGTCAGTGCCTGAAGAACCACACAGCCTATTTCTGAGAAACCTTGAGAAACTTTCTTTCAGAAGTTAAAATATTAATTAATTTAAACACATCTATGGAAGTTCTTCTTACAGTCATCTGACCAAACAAACTAAACATTTATTAAACTCTGTATTGTTGGACTCTTCAGTTTGGCTATATTAATTTTTCTCCAGGGAAATTCTGCAGTTCCTGAGCATAGCCCAGATCCAAGCAGGGGAACAAGTCTGCTGTTCCTAACCCTTCTGCCCTCCTTACAGGCCCCATACCTGTAAGACAGATTGAGCAGTGTCTGAGTAATGCCAATGCTCCACAGGGAGCTCTGCCACCTAACATACAGCTGTCAATCCAAAGTCACCCAAAGCAGTAAACCCAAGCAGTAAGCCTAATATTTGCCTGAAAGAGTGGTGGGACAATGCCTGCAGCCCTCAGCCACATTTACATGGCCTCTGTCTCTCTGTGTGACTACGGCCTGCTTCTTCTTCTGGATGTCAAATGGAAGGAGCCAATCTCTTTTCTGTAGTGCCCAGCAATAGGACAAGGAACAATGGGTATAAACTTGAGCA
>WUAM01000272.1:454468-480400 GCA_024336885.1 Actenoides hombroni | reverse complement strand
TGGGTGTGTTATCAACACACTCCAGCTCCCAGTACTACAGCATAAGGGCTGGATGGGGAAAAGCAGCTCAGCCAGACTCACTACAAGGCTTATGAAAGAGGACTGCATAGACAGGTATATTTGGCAAAGTCATTTTCTACCAGCCTACCAGTACAGAATATCTAAATTCTTAGCTCTTTGTGCATTCACCTTTGAAAGTTTTAGTTGCCAATTCATTTTCTCAATCTTTCAACTTCATAAATTTTCATTATTTGCATTTCAATACAATCATGATCTTCATTCTAGATTCAGAATGGGTTAAGATATGACAATAACAAAAGAAAAAAGCATGCTTTTATGTGGTAGAAGTAGAGTAAAGCAAACAGAAGGAAAAAAGTTGATCACAAGTACAGAAGACTTAGAAACACCAAGGAGCAAGCTATTTGTTAAAACCTGGAAAAGAAGGGAGAAAAAACAAAAATATATGTAGTAATTATTAACAAAACATATTATGAAACAGGAAGGACAGAAATTTAAGTCCTTTTAAAAGACTGAAAAATAATATAAATATCAGAGGAAACCACAGGCAGGGGACAGCCTGAAGATGAGGCTGCAGATGTCAAAATGAAGTACATGGAGTGCAGAGGTAGGGCACCCTTGAAAGGTCATTCTTTCCATCCATTGCATAAGTTTGACTTTGCTGCGTATTTCCAATACTCACAGCATTTGCTGTGGTATGTGCTGACCTTTTAGGTTTGTCTAATGTAGTATTTTCTTTTACTTCAGTATTTTTCTTTAAACATTTTGAATCAATGATTTAATGTCCTGTTAGGTAGAGCTCTAGTAAAAATAAACCCAGAGAATAAAAAGAAAAAAAACAAGGAAAATAACACTTCAGAACTTTTCCAGCTTTGGCTCTGGGTCTGGGGATAATATCTCCTCCATGGATCTAACCCCTAAAGATTATTGGGATAGCTTCAGTGTTGTGTTGAAAACCTTCCTGAAATAACACTTCTATATGCAGCATCTCTTAGGACAGTAAAAGCTTAAGGGTTGATGAAGCAAAGGTGTAAAGCCTGTGATTACTGTGACACTTGAGTATTACATTGGGAGCCAAAAGATGGGTTATAATGCCAAGCCCTGATATAAAGGCCCCTGACATAATAAACCAAGTATTTAAGCTCTTTGGGCCTCTTTGTCCTCCTGGTCTTAGAAATACCCACAAACCAATTTGTCTCTCAGCATTGCACTGTAGCACTTGAGGTACACACAGCCAGCCAAAGAGTGGTCCACTGATGATTTTGACGAAGAAGAGAAAGTAAACATTTTCACACAGAGCAATGCTATTGGTATTCGGTATATATGATCTGGCAGTAGGATTGAGCAAGTCTAACAAAAATAAAACTAATAAATGAGTCTGGAATTCATAGTCTGGTTAAATAGAAATGTAGTTCCAACCCAAAGTACTTCCACTCAACAGAGGAAAACCAATTGAAAGACTATAGTGACTACATGGATAAAATCTGTCAGGAATGTGGCCACAGATCACTAATATGAAAAAGAAAAGCAAAATAATAATAATTTAAAAAAAGAATAAAAATGGAAGGCCCTATATACTAAACCAAGATTTGAAATGATAAGCTCATCATTATTTTCCAGAGTTCAAAGTCCACAGTTACTTCCTTGCACAGACTGATAATTCCCTTACATCAGTTAAGGTCCTTTTTTCCCCTTTAGCTTTTCCACAAAGCCCTTCTTGTCAGTGGGAAATTCCTTAGACAGCAGCGGGACCTTTTGTTAAGAATGAACAAGACACAAAGCTCAACTTCTGCAAAGCACTGCTCATTCAGCAGATATTAATTTTAACACTGAAATCAAAGTGTCTGCTGACAAACTGCTCAGCATCACTGGAGAAACATAAAACCCAAGGTATAAAGCAGTGAAAGTACCTTCAGATTTGTACATACCTATGCACTGCTGCTGCACTGTTAAGCAGGAGTTTTAAAATTGATGCTCTGAGTCTCAACATCTCACTCATTAATGACAATTTAAATAATCAATTAAAATGGACCTCAAAAGACAAGGAAGCCTTTCACTTCTCCTAGCTCTTTCGGAGCTGAAGTTTGAAGATGCTTTTTTTCTATTTAATGAAGTTGGTTCCACAGGCCCCTGTCTGCAGCTTGAGGTAATTTTACTTGCAAAAGTTCTTTTAAGAAAAAAGCCAAGCAAGGCATCTGTATCCTATTTATCCATGTAGGGAATACTCAAAACAAAGCACAAATCTTTAAAAGCAGTAACAAGTCCTGCTTCTTTCAATATTCTGGTTTCATGGTTTCAAAAAGTCAATCACATAAGTAATTTGTGTACATAGGCAGCATATCCAAAAGTAGAAATTTAATTTATTTGTACTTTGTTAAAGAATAACAATGAAAAAGGATTCCCGAAGAACTTCAGAAGAGAAATCTCACTAATGCTTCCGAAGGTTAAGATGACTTCTGAGCAGGAAAAAAATAAACTAGAAAGGGAGGATCTGATGCTCCTGAACATAAAACACTGTTTAGAAGAAGCATATTTACGTATTAAATACATTGCTGTTCATTGTTACTCATTATAAAAATATAACTACTTTGGGGATAATAACAATTGCTTACATGACTCTACAAGATCCTTGTATGAGATGGTAGCACCTTCAGTTCTTAGAAGTGCTGTGTAACTGCTGTTTCCACTAAGTCAAAAGAGGATCAATGCTTTTGCAAAACAGGCTCTTACGTACTTTGTTTTCAAACTCTGCAAGTGCATTTTTGAAGATCAGCTTAGATTTGGTACTCACTTGCAAGTGAAATGCCAAACTTGGCATGAATTTCAGCTCAATTCATCTTCCAGGGTCCTTTCTTCCCATTCTCCCTTCTGGTAATGCCTCTTTGTTGACTTCTGTTCAGTTACTAGTGTTTCAAAGGAGACACTGGTATTTCTTTCTAAGGAATTGCTGTTATTTTTAATTGGAGCCACTTGCTCTTCTGAAAAATCCACATCACTTATGCCATCTCCCGTTTCTGACCTCCACCACCTCCCTGTCAAACTGGAATGAAAAACCCACCAGCTCTTCCATTTGAATCAGTTCCCGCTGTCAGTGACAACACCCAGAGTTATATGGATAACAAGAAAGCTGAAAAAATGCATGACCAGTCTGTACAGACAGCTGCTGCAGAAACTGTCTTCACTCACTTGAACCTCTTTAATCCAAACAAGGTGAGAAAGATGAAAGGAATTCAGATAAAGCAGGAATCAAATTGAACTGCAACATCTGGATCCAAAGAGTTCTTCTTATGTCACTGTGGAAGGGAGAGACAGGGAGTTTCAGCACAGAGCCAAGACCCAATTTAAAGCCCACTGAATGGGAAGACCATTGACTTCAAATATTTTACTAATCTGGTCTTTTCTAGAGATAGGAGGAAACCTTATGCCTGGCTTTCCAGGCAGAGCTGATGTTCTGGACTGGCTCAAGAACAAGCAGTCTTTTAGGCAAGTCAGGGGCATTAGTGCTCTTCCAATTAAGCAAGGCTTAGGGAAGGGATCTGGCTGTGCATTTTGCTTTTCTTTCTTTTTCACTTCTTCTAATTGTAATTTATTTCTGCTTTCTGTACGGTACCTTGTTCACGTACCATGATGCTGTCCAGAGGCAAACCGTTGCAGTTCCACGGGGACTTAACCAAGCCACAAGGTGCTTGGTGATATCTACACTTTCAGAGAGTTCAAACCCTCTGCTGTCACAGGGAAAGCTGAGAAGCAGCGCTTAGGTATCTTCTAGTGGCCCCCAAGAATCCTCTTTCAAATGCCAAGAGTAGGAAAGGCATACACTTAGAACTTATCTTCCTTCTTCAGATGAAATAAGAGTAAGACATATCCTGCCCACTTAAAAGAACAGTGGGTTGGACTGCAGAAATAAATAAATATATGACAGCACAAGGTCTGCTCCCCTAGCAAAAAATGATGAAACATTCAGGGATCAGCATTTTTTGCCCTGACTACTTGCAATCCAAAATAGATATTTCAGGCTGGCAAGCTGTACCACTGAGGACAGAGTTATGAAATAATTTCTCCCTTGGCTTGAGAATAAAAGTGTGGGGGAGAAATGACAGGCAGGATAAATGTGCCTGTCACGCAACTAGCAAATAGTAGAATCAAGCCTTAAGCACTGTTAAAACACAACAAAAGCAGAAAACCCAAACCTCTGAACCTTTGCAACAAACTAAATTATCTCCCTAAAAAATGCCCCCAACCCACCTTCTCTATCACAGATATGTCATGTTGTTTGACACCTGGCCTGAAGATAACTTGACAACCTTTGGCTAAACACTAAGGTTTTGGGTATTTTTCTTAATTCATTATGCCCCTTAGCTTATCATAGGGCATTAGGGAGAAGAAAAAATAAGGATGGAGGAAGGACAATTTTTTACTATATTATCAGTGACGGGGGATGATAATCCTTTTCCTCCGTCTTGGGACAGCCAGAATTAAAAAGTGTCTTCTGTAGTTAATGACTGATGATGAACTGAGAAATTTGCAATAGAGGGTTATCTCAAAGAGCTCTGAACAGAACATTTTATCATAATTTAGAAAAAAAGAACACAACAACAAACAAAGCCAACCACATGATGCTCCTCTTGTGTCTATCATGGGCTGCACTTGGCTAAGAGCTCATCCCTAAAAGCTCTGCATGTGCAGTTGCTAATGCATGGGAAATGTCATTAACTGACTGAGAAAGGCCTAGAATTACTCCCATTCTGACTAGATTACTGGATAATTAGATTGGTGGCACTCTTCCCTTACTGGGCTGTCAGATTAAATCCTGCTGGTTTTCTTCAGATAACTGTCATGTTTCACAACAACAAACAGGGACTGACACCAAGTGCTTTTCATGTTCAAAGGTTGTAAATGCCTCTTCTACCTTTACTGGACCAATAAGAAAAATGCCCAGTGCACTTACTGTTTCATTGACAATGTAATTAAATCTGATTAAAACATACCTAGTTGATAAACCTGGTCAGATACCTTTAATTTGACTTGATAAATGGGAATCACAAGGCTTTGAATACTCATTTGGCCGATTACTTAATGGAAAGACAAATCAAATTATGCTTTAAAGAGGGGAAAGAAGGAACATTTCAAAGTTCTGCTCACAGAGAAACAAGTCTTTTATTTGCATGCTCTTTTTGGGGGGCTGCTCAGTCCAAGAAAGGAATTGGCAGGTACGTTTGGATATTCCCCATTTACTTAATGTGGGAAATTAAAGCTTTTCATATTCAATTCCCATAACTGGTACTGTATCCCATGTTCTTAAAACAGTAACCAGTAGATTCATGGTATTAGGTTTCTCTGTGCTCTCCTTGAAGAGCTTGATATTAACTCTGTTATCTGACCAAAATGAAAGCTGAATTTTAGTTTCCAAAATACACATGTAATGTTAACATTGTCAAACTTGTACATGTGAATCTCATGAAGACCAGTAAGTTTGGTGTTTCTTCCTGATGTGATCACAGGATGGGAAAAGTCTTCTGAAAGATAGAAATGGGTACATGCCAACCTTGAGTCAGTATTTGGATTTGGCTGAAAACAGCATTAAGTCTCCTATCGCTCCGAACAGTATAGAGGAACAGGCCTTGGTAGCACTAACACAGTGAGTGAGCTTTGCTGCCCCATTGTAACCCTGCCCCAGTGGCAAACTAGCTGTCCCCACTGAGGTACAAACTCGCTATCACAGGATCACTGGGGGTTTCCCATGGATTTCCAGAAGGCTGATATTTGGAACAATGCACAAAAGCTTACATTTTAGACATTCCAGTATCTTTCCTTCTTACTTTAAAATATACAATAGTGCCATATTTGAGCCTTTCCACAGCTAGTTAATAAAGGTAAAGTTTGCTGTACATCTGGTCCCACTGGCAAATTTATGCAAGGTGATGAAAAATGTATCTTTTCAAGTCTGCACAAGAAAGAGGAGATTGAAGCCAAATAAAAGGTGGAACATCTCTGATAATGTATGTCAGAATATCAAAAACATTTGAATCTGTAAAGCTAGATCTGTTTTGTTTGGTTTTTTTTCCCCTTCTAATGACTTTTAAATTTTTTAATTAATTTTAAAATGTAAAAAGTAGTGTACACTTGCATGTGATTATTTTCCAATGAAATGGGAAAGGGTTAGAGTTATAAACAATAACAGCAATAAAGTAGAGAGTAGATAAACAGGTAAAACAGTGAACTATGAATGTATGAAGCAAAAGCTAATGTTAACAAACCACTGCTATATAGCTTATATTTACAATGCTAATGTATATTTATCATATCTGATATGAATAGTTCCAAGGAATTGCAACAATAGTTAGAATAACAATCTTAATCGAGTTAATAATATGGAGATATTTATCTAGAGAAACTTTTTTTTTTTTCCCCACACCCACAGGTTCTGTTTTTACTTATCTCAGTAAGAATCATTTTTCTTTTTCACTTATGGCTGAAACAGAACCACCTTAGAAGGAAAATGAACTGTCTGATTTACAGTGCGCAGCAACATCAAACAGCAAGTTTGGATAAGAAATGAGTGACACTTTACCTAAGGAAAAAAGAGCAGAGGTATTATAACAGGCTTCTTGAATTGGAACTTAACCAAAATATTCAAATTAACTATTTCCAGTCTCACAGATTGGTAGTATTGTGAAATCCTTTCTATCTAGTGCAGTAAGAGGGAATTTATGCTTAGATATTTGTCTAAACTTCATTTGTGAATACATGCTAACTTATCTTTCTGTTACAAGTGAATCAGAAACGAGATTAGCATCACTGCGCCTTGAAGACAGCTTGCCATTTCCATGTATCTTTTGAATGCTACAGAAAACTAAGTTCCCACAGAGAACTAAAGTTCCAAACAATTAGGGCAAATGTGTACATAAGAGAAATGGTGTAAAACCTCAAATCTCCACTCAATTCAATGGAACCAGGCTGATTTGTATCCATCAAGGGCATGATTTATCATATACCCTCACCCATTCTGATCCCAGAGCTATGACATTTCTTAGAAAACTACGTAGAAGAAAATTTTTGATGAGCCAGAGCCTTGGGTTGATAGTTTTTGGCTACTGGGTTTAAATGTGTTGTGATCACAGCTCTGCTAGTGGGCTGGGATTAAAATCAATACAGAAAGAGGTACTGAGTCATCTTTTAATAAACAATTCTTTGTCTGAGGAAAGCAAGGAAAAATGTCTTTGACTACTTGACAGAAGCAAAATGGTATTTGTTTAAGGTTGCTTGGGGAATTGGAATGGCAGAAAATGACTTGTGAGAGATGGATTAATACAAAGTTAATGTTGACATAAGTACAAATACATTATTCACCTGTCTCTGCTGTTTATCAGATGGATAGCTACATGCACATGCATTCAAGCACTCATAATACCTTGACTAAAATTTGGAATACTCTGCTCTTCCTTAATTGCCCTATAACTCTTCCTCCTTTGAGGCTGCTTTGATAGTGCTATTTGAAGGAAACCCCTCCTGGCAGTGGCAGCAGGGGAACTCCATTTCCCTGGGCTTTTATCCTCAGGCTCGCTCAGGAACATGTGTGTTTGTGCTCACTGCACCGGGCATCTTCTCTGATGTGGACACCTGCCCAACATGAGCTGAATGGAAACCACTGACACCTTTCACAGTGCCTAACAACTATCAGATGTTAATACATTTTGGCTAATGATGATTAAAGCCAGTATCATGGGGCGGGGGGGAAGTTAATCCTGTTCTTATATATGCTGAGGAGTGAGCACTCTTCAATTTGAAAGGCTATCATCCAGCCCCTTCATGAGAACTAAATGCGCTAAACGGATAACATGAATAGTATCCACCACTTCATGTACTATGGGTGGCCTTATTTTAACAAAAGCTTATTCATGCTGTTACATTATGAGGATCCCTAAAACCTCATTAGCAGCAATGAAGCAGATCCAGTGGCAGTAATAAAATCTAGTTTAAATTAGGAACAGCTACATTTTCCACATTCACATGTATATACACGATATCTGTTCACTGATAACACAAAATGATCAATTTGTTAAGTTTACATAGCTTAAAGAGGAAAAATAATAATAATCAACCTCTGCATCTAGAGCAATAAATCCTTTATTCATCTTACAGCTGAGCTGTCCCTCTGATCATTAAGGAAAAACTAATTAAAACAGGGCTTCATACACCTTTGCAGAAAATTGCATGCCAGGGTGAGAAGTAGAGCCAAAGTAGGTTCACATTTATTTGCAGTGTGTGGTCCCTGCTGTGAAAAAACACAGCTTACAAGAGTCGTTCACATTTTAAATATTTCCAGCTTGAATGTTCAGTGCAAAACATCATTGCTAAGTTCGTATTCAAAAGGCACAGTGTGGTAAAAATTCTCTTTAAACACAAAAGGAATGCTTTTTGTTTTACAGCTGAACATCCCTCTCCCTTTATTCCACTGAGAAAAATGTTACATACTGCAAACCCAAATCAAGTTTACTTTCCTCTACAAAAAATTCTATTTCAACATCACAACTGCTATTAACTTCAAAGGAAGCTGACAGTTCTTCAGTTATTAAGTTAAAAGACGGCCAACTTTCAGCTGGAGTCACTGCAAATTAATTCTGCCTTACAAGGCCACATTAGGTCATTTCCTGAGCTGATGGTAATAAATAGCCCTTTCCATAATGTAAGAACAAATGAGTATATTGAGGCTGTCTTGATGTGAAAACGGGAGGATCAGGCTAGGCTGGGCTTGATGTAGGGCAGCCTGATCCAGCCACACTCAGACCCTCTACTGCAACTCCACCTGCAACTTGAATCTGCATCTTGATGTACAAGGAACTTGGGCATATGTCCAAGCTGGAGGGCAGCAGTAGGTATGACAGCACCTCTTTTATAGCCCCCTTTCCTTTCCCCTTTCCTCTTTCCTTTCCCCTTTCCTTTCTTTTCCCATTTTACATTTTGTCTGGTGGATTCTAACTGTGCACTTACCACCTATTGGACAGAGCTGTCAGACTGGAACCAAAACAAGCTAAGATCAGAATGTTTTGTCTTACGAGCTTTATTTCTACCATGTCCTCAGCTTTCAGGGGCATTTATTTATTAATAGATCTATAGGAAGAAATAGAGTTGGCAGAAACATGCTGTGTAAACAAGCAACAAACTACTGACATTTTCACTTCTTGCTGAGTAATTTCCCACAGTCAGGTGAAAATATTAGTTAAAGCCTAAAAACCCAGGATTTTCTGTTCCTACCAAACTATTCTAGTAGCTTCATTTCCTAGAATGCAATGGCCTCCAGGCAAAACATTTCCTCAAGTGGTGGGAAAAATCCTGCCTAAACCTTGCACAGGCTCAAGCTTGTGCAACCCTCTCTGCATAAAGAGATGGCAGTGAAGACATTGCAACACCCAGGTACGAGACCAACCTCTAATGCTCTACACCAGCTAAGTGAATTTCAGTGAAGAAGGCACAAATTAATTCTCATTATTACCATTATTATCATTATCACCGAGTTAGTAGAGAAAAAGAAAAAATAATCCAAAAACTCAAGACTCCATGACCACAAAATGAGCTTAGGTTTAATTATAATGAAAATGGGCTTGATGTTCAGCTATTGCACAGTCTTAGACAATCAAAGTTACTTAAAAAAAAATAGGCATTGTTTACAATGGGTATCAACTATTTTTTACTTTGTACAAAAGAAGGAAACCTGTGAGCCAGGAGTGCAACAGGGTATCTCCACAGATTAAGTAGCATGCCTAAGAGCACAAGAATACTATTAAGAAAACCTATACAGAGATATACAGTCCACTGTATTGACTCTTTGAGGGATTGATGAGAATGCAGGTCAGTAAGAATAGCTGGTGGATTATCCTGCCTTTGCCCCAACCAGAAAAGAACATTAAAGCATACAGCACAATCTGACAGCAAGAGGTCCCACAGGGACTCTGGGCTTCTCCAGCAGGATGTGGGAGCGCTGGGTTCAAGGCTTTCCATCCCTGATACCTAGCAGGCTACAGCTTTAGTCTCTTGCACTGCCCCAACAATTATTCAATTTTTAATAGAAGGTGAGAAAGGTCTGGGTGAGAGAGAATGAGAGAGGCTTCTTTCAAGGCAGCCAATAATTTGATGGGGGGGGCAATCACCTGGCATGTAAGGAACCCTCCTTTGAGCCCCTGCTTCAAATCAGACTGACAGAGGACTGAAGCCGAGCCACCAAAACCTAAATGAGTTCTTTAAGCTCTTAATTATTAATTGTTCTGAAGAAAGACAATTCTTTCACTATTAACATTCTTTTTGGAAGCTCTAGGGGTTTTTTGTCTAAATACATTTCTACAGCTTTTGGGGGGATTTGTTTTTTTGATTAGGCCGAAAAAACATTCACCACTTTCACCACCATATTTATCTACCATTCAAAGTGGCAAAGCAAAGTGAGGTTAGGTGGTCCAGTGAGATCCATGATGAACAGTCCTACACAGAAATAAGAGAGATGTAAAACAAGTTTTTGAAGTCCAGGAGAAAGAAAGTAGACATTTTGAAAACAGATAAACAGCCTACATAAATTGAAGATTCATTGATTCCGCATTCAGAAAATTGCACTTGGAAGGACTTCAGCAGCTAACTGAAGTATTAGAATGCTTAGGGTCTTGATAACTAGAACTTCTTCATGAAAAACAAATTCACATAACATATTTCAACAAAGAATATAACAACTGGTCAGGTAATACTGTAGATTGATATATATGATCAAGATAAAGATAATTTGTTCATACAACATATTGAAAAACAAATCAAGCAGGCTGAGTATCTTCTGTTATGTCAAAGTCAGAAATAATTGCTAATATAATGACATATGTTATTTATCATAATACAGATATCTTTCATCTCTGAAAGTAAACAATCGTTGTCCATTGCAAGCATTTAGTCATTTCCATTGCTTTGGGACCTTAATATTCCGGTTGTCATATAAAATACATTTATGGCTACTACAGAAATCCTTTGAAATCACAGTCAAATTTTCTGAAAATGGAGAGAAAACCAGCAATATAACCAAGTGAACCTTGAAGTCCCACAAGAGCTGTACAGTGCAGACAATTAGTTTCTGCTTACTGGTAATGTTTTGCAGGCAAACACAAGGGAATTTAAAAAATAAACAACAAACAAAACTGCCCTCATAAACAAGGAGAATGGATAAGAACTCTGAAAGGGGCAAACTGCAAAGCATAGGAAAAAAAAAACCACCAAAAAAACCCAAAACAAAACAGGAAAAATTTTTGAGATCATCAAAGCTTGCCTGTGTTTCACCTCTCTAAGGTCTCTCCATTTACTTCTACCTATTGGTACATATCCTCCATTGACATTTTGAAAACAACACAAAACAAAGCAGGTTTATTTGGAATAGCATTTTTCATTATTTATTTATTTACAAACCACAAACTGCTATGCAATGCATTTGCTGGGTCTGAAAAAAACCCCAACTTTTTATTGAAGTCTGAGTCATTTCCTATTTTCTTCCATTACCGAATAATAACACAGTAAACAAATATACAGTCATTAAAGTTTCTTAGCAGACTAAAGCTTTGAGTCATTGTTCTGGCAAAATTTACTTCTCTGAAAGCTCTTAGAAATGCTTTGTGAGCAATCTTACAGAGGTAATGAACACAGCACATGAAGATAAATAACATATCGTCCGTGTTTCAACACACTGAAAATCCTACCGCAGACTGCAGAAGAGTTGTACATTCATTAGGCCATGCTCTTTTTACAGTCCTGCTTTGGCAGTTCTCAGACTGGCAATCACTAACCTCATCACCAGCCGAGCCCAGATTGATGCTACATGGGTCTCATCAGAAAAAAACCTGCTAATTAGCATGCAGCTCTGGAAGGTAAATTCTCCGGTCTGCAGTGGGCACAGAGACACGGGGGAATAATGCTGTGAACAGCACACACAAGATGAGCAGTAACGACCATAAAACCACAGTAAATGATTAAAAGGTACTTCCTGACTGCCTTGATTAAGCTTAACACAAGCCACCCATCTCAAGAAACACAGGAGAGCATGATCACCTTTGAGGGGCCTGTGCCTCAGTTTTGAATGCCTCAACTACACTTGAGAAAGTTTAGAGATCAAGAGGAAGAATAGAGGTTGAAAAAATTTGGTAGGAAGGGGAAAAGAAGCAGGAAGCCATGTTCAGGTGCTCTTCAAGACTACACATGGCACAAACCACAGAAAGTCTGAAGGAATTTAGCCTTCTCTTAAAACTTAAAGAAGGCACGTGCATGTACTTTTTCTTTATATATGTGGTTTCTTCAGTGTGCAGTACCCAGGAAACACTGGCTGGGTTTAAGCAAGGCTTTTGTCATTTACGACAGTCACCATTTATGGTGCTCCCAGGGGACAGAATGCTGCAGGTGCTGAGTCCAAACTGGACTGGCTGAGATAATCACCAACATGTGTTCCTGCTCAGGGTATTCAAATCCAAATACGGAAAAATTTCACAATCCTGTCCCAAGACAGGCAGTAATCAGGAAGCCAAAGGCTGGAAAGGATACTGGGAAAATCAGGAAGCGACAGATGTCAACCTGTGGCACAGACTATTAAAATCTTGATTTTAAAATTAGAGAACAAATCCTCTTTCTTCTCCTAAATAACAATATAAACTTTCAGGCAAGGATAGGAAGACAGTGCCCCTATATCCATGCAAATAAAGTTCTGACAGACTTTAGGTGAGAGGGACAAACACGGCCCAACCCAGGCAGATGAGTCAGCATCCCTAGCCCAGGAGGACAGCCTACAGGGTTGCACTGGTAGGAACAGCTGGAGTTGCACCTAAAAAAAACCTGTAAGGAGCAGAGCTGGGAAACCAGGTGGTCCCAGCAGCATCCTCCATACACATTCATGCATGCTCTTCTCTGGCAGCGTGCTTGTAGGAGAGCTGCCAAGGACAGCTACAATTTGCAGCAAAACTATTAAGAAAAAAAAAAAAAGGGAAAACAATAAACAGGTCAGACAGTTGGGTACAATCCTGTTTTTCCATATGGTACCTATGAAGAATTTTGAAGCCACAATATGCTGTCATAAAGCAGAGCTGCTGTCCTACAAGCAGCCCCATTGGAGGCATGTCTCCTGTGAAGTGGCACAGGAAAGGAGGTGCAATGGATCCAGCTCCTGCAGGGCACTGCAGCCCTGGGGGAAGCAAGAAACAAGAAGCAACGGCAACACATGCCCACCATGGGATTCATCAGCACCACCAGAGGAGGACTAGCACTCACTGGCCCTTCTGCAATGCTCTTTGTCCTATACCACTCAACATGTTCTGTACACAGAGGAGCCAAGAGTCTCCACGAGAGACTACATATAAATAAGGTACTAACACTAAGGCAGATAGTGATCTTCTTATGACTCTTGATTTATTTTAGGTTTCTTGCTGCAAGGTTAACACATTTAGTAGGCTGAAAATGCACACAAGCATTGTCATGTATGGTGAAACGAGTGGCTCTGTGGAGGTTTGGAAGCTCTCAGGTTTTTTCCATTAAGCATCTGGGACTGGTTATTTCTCAAATCAGCCAGAAATTTAACAAAGGGAATTCCTTCTGATCTCCCTCAACTCTTCACAAAACATTTCTTTTCCAAACCATAATCAAAATTTGTTCAGCAGGTATTTTAACATCTGGGACTCAAAGAAGCTGGGGAGGAAGGAACAAGCTGAGAGAGATAAGGAGGTAGAGCAGAAACAACTGGAGCTGAGAGGGTGGGGGAGGTTCAGACTAGTTTTGCACATTTCAAAACATTTTACATTCTAAGATAGGACAGTGAAGCTCCAGAGGACACAGAGGTCTATGGCAATACTCTCCACCACGGTAATCTATATCTTTGATATAAAATGACAGGGGGAGAACATGTAGCAGCCAACCATTATAGAACAAGCAAATACGTGATTACTTTTTTTCTGTCTAATTTTTTTAAATCCTGAGAACTCCGGAACTGCCAACCTTCTTCTCTCAAGAGTGGCTCCAGAGATTTCTGGGCTCTGTTTTGAAGGCCTGCTTGTTACTTTATCATCTTTTCCACTTCTTCAGCTTCCTGTCTCCCCATTTAATTATAGAGGTGTCAATGAGGTTGATTAGAGCACAGTTTTTAGGAGCCAGGGGACTGCCAGGATAGGAAATCTAAGAGACAGCCCAGATGAGAATCTCTTATAAATAGCTATAATTTACAAAATAATTTTATTCTACTTCAGAAAGGAGGCCAGAGGAAAAAGACATCTTAACTCTGCTTAATTCTCTGCCACTGGCCAGCTCTGGCACTGCAGAGGACACGTAACTACACTTCAAGATCATGAAGTATCTTCCTGATACTTCATGTATGTATCCTTTGAATACTTAGATATACCCATCTTCACAAAACTCCTCAAATCATT
This sequence comes from Actenoides hombroni, assembly GCA_024336885.1. Classification (NCBI taxonomy): domain Eukaryota; kingdom Metazoa; phylum Chordata; class Aves; order Coraciiformes; family Alcedinidae; genus Actenoides; species Actenoides hombroni. Next base: position 465,959 of record WUAM01000272.1, on the reverse strand, counting down.
AAAACAGCAAGCTTCTAGTAAATGTATATTAAATCCCTCTGCTTGCCTGAGTTTATGAGCCTGCAACCCTACTCAACATGAACACTTAGCAGCTTAGCTCAGGCTGTACCACACCATGCTTTGAACTCTGTGGGTCTTCAGCCCAGACCCTATTTGAAGAGACATGCTGGCAGGCACTTAACATTTTTTCTTCTCCGTGCTTTCAGATAACTGTTGTTCTAGACAGTACGTGCTGCAATATTCTAAAGGATATATTGAAGAGGTTTGTTCCAAAGGGCCAGTGTGCAACAAGGGCTCACATAACTAAAAAACAGTGCCTGAACTGTAATGAACAGATAACGATACAGGCAAAAGACAATTTGCTATTTCCTTTTAAACTTATAAAGCAATCTATTTGCTCTATTAAGCTCTTTTTCCGGTAATGGCAACATAAATTAAGGCAATTAGTAGCCTTGATTCTCACTTACCCAGTCTGCAATTATTCGCATAGCCTAATCTACTCTCACTTCCTTCCTTCAGATTTTCCAAGAGGTACAAAATAGTCTGAGTATAAACAGGTACAGAGCTCACTGAGCAACCCCAGCGCATCTACATTTGCACTTCAGTGTGAATCAGGAAGGTGTCTTTGACGCAGATTTCCTAATTATTCCCACTTGCTGTGTGCCGTTTCATATCACAGAGTGGTTGTGGAGCACAGGAACTCAAGTCTTTTCACATTAAATTTACCCAGAAGTTCATTTCAGGACTACATTTGATGTATTTCCACCACTACTAAGCATGCAGTCTTATAGGACCTGATGAGAACTAGTGTGAAATAAAACTGCTAAAATGCACAATGTGCATGTCAGCTCTGCAGCACTACTTCTCTTCCCAGATCTGCTCCCCTTAGTCCATACTGCTTCTTACTGTAGACACAACCTGTATGCTGGGCTTGGGCAAAGCCTTACAGGTCTCGGCTCAGCAAAAATTGCCCAGCTGAAAGAACAGTCCCATTTTTCTCTCTGCTAACAAACTTAATATGATTATACCAATCTAAAGATGAAGTGAGTGAATGAGGAGTTCAGGATCAGAAATCATTTTGACTCCCTTGCCTCACTCCAGCATTGTTCTTAGCAGCAATGTCCAAGAAGGTAAGATACAACACCTTTCAGTACTCGCTGAGTCTAGTTAAGACTACCTAATTAGAAATAAAGGTCCACTGCTCACTACTGCCCCAGGTCTGGACAGAAACGTAGAATGACTTTTTTGGAGCATCTGTACAAGAAAACATTTATCTGCATCGAGAAAACACCACAGTGATCTGGTTGCTTGATATTTCTTCATGATTTCTGTGGGAATACTAGTGCTACTTCCAGAGAAAACTTACTTAAGTATTTTTACTCTTCTGGTACTGTGAATATTTCGGTTAATATTTTCCTGCTATTTAAAAAAAAAGAAAATAAGAGATCAAATATGTTTTTATTAATAAGGACATAATAGTTTTCCAATGTCCAGAAAGTATGAAAATGATGAAAATCACATTTTTGTATGCCTCACTTTGAAATAGAACTTTTAGCTATCTGATCCTAATGACCATTAATGATGTGTTCAGCCTATGTAAGGGACCATTGATTAGTTGTCTCAAACATCACCCCAACAGGGGAAAAATATTTCCTGTAAAAAGACTGAGCAGGCATTGCTTATTTCAACATTGCTGCCCACAAAGGAACATCTCTGGCACTATCGTCTGACTACCACAGAATATACCACAAAAGGAGGAAAGGAAAATGCCATGAAAGGAGAAACTTGGTTAACGACGCCCGATTACCTCCCCCCCCACCCTGATTGCTACAGCCATGCATGAGCCTGGGCTCAGAGTCCTCTCTTTAGGAGACCACCAAAAGACCCCTCAGTGATGGTACAGGGCATGTGCATCAGTCACAGGAGTGATGTAATGTGGGGGTAAGGCAATGCAAAGAAGTTCCGAGACATAATTGACTATGTCCTGAAAGAGGAGGGGACGTGGACAATAAATGAGAGATACGTGGACTGACAGACAGAAGCTTCTCCCACCAAGAGAATCCGGCCAATGGGACACCGTTGGAACGTGTGGGTGCTATACTAATCTATCTCTCTTCTTTCCAGCTTTGCTTTCTTCTTCTCTTCCCTTCTCTTTTGCTAAGTTGTAAGAACCCTAATGAAGCACCTTCGTCTGTCAAGTAACATCTGACCTCATTTGTGTCTTAATTTCACCCTGGAGGAGTCCAAGGAGTCCTTGGTCTTATGGGGGACTAAATTGGACCATAACAGCCTAGAGTAATGAAAAACTTATTTGTTGGACATTAATTAGACTTAATATGTCGTGAACTGGTCTGTAGGACATTTAGTAGCATTTTAATTTAAAAGTCAGCTTAAATTGATAAGATAAATAACACATCTGTACCTAACCTTTTATAAACATAGTAAGCAAACACCTGTAAAGTTTGCCCACATTATTTGCTGTCCACAAGACGCAAGCATCATCCTGCTCCCCTGGAAAAAAAAAATCCTCTTTTTGACACAGCTTTTTCTTGTCAAAGACTGTACAAGGATAACATAAAACACAGACTACCGAATAAAATTAAGTACTTAGAAGAAACCATAACCTATGAAGTCATCCTTCTGTCTGTATAGGAAGTGTCTTGTATAAAGATAGCGGGAGCATATCTTGTCTAATTTGCTAGTTCCATGCCATAATTACATTAATGTTGTGTGTTTCCTGGCAGTTTTACTCTAATGGATTTATACCTATTCAAACATTCTCTTTTGCTTTTGATCTATGTGGGTTCTCTCCACCACCAACTCCATATCTATATTTATCTTCACAGAATGGAATGAAAGATTTTCAAAACTGTATCCAAGAAAATATTTTCATTGCAGTAGATTACAGAAAAAAAAAAAAAATCCAAAACCTCAAAAACCTAGTAAAGTACTGTTCCAGGAGAAGAAAAAAAAAAAAAAAAAAAAATTCACCTTTTTTTTTTTTCTTCTCCCTCCCTCTGGAAAGGCTCAGGAATAAAACAGGTGCACTGGAGAAAAACACATCTGCTGGCTTTGGACAACAGAATGGAAAGTCCACTTTGTTTTATTACAATTTCAAGCTGCTTACAAACTTCAGTGTAGAAGAAAAAAAAAAAAGAATTAACAAAATCCAGATTTTCTTTGTATATTCTTTAGGCAATTCCCTTGTTAAGCAGAGCGGTAGAGGTTTTCTCTTGATTCTCTTCCCTTTCCTCTCTATTGAAAGGATTGTTGTGATCTTGAAAACATAATCTGGGAAAAAACATCTGGTCTTCACTTTTTAATTACATTTCAATCATCTCAAAGGCCTTCCTGGAGGTAGACATACCTACAAGGGCTTACTGTCAAAACTACAGGAGTTATGGGGCTGCTGTATAAATGGATCAACTGTAATGGTGGATTTGGGACCAGTCTAAATAAATAAGATCACGCCACATAAAACTTTCTCTTCAGAAGTAGAGACTGCATACAACCAGACTACGAGTTTCTGACACTGACAGCAGTACAGCCTGGGGCTGGGCAGGGAAACCTCTGGGGAGAAGACAGGGCCAGAGACAGAAGAAGCATCCAAACTGGGCAGTGGGAGGACCCCAGCTGCCTGCCTCCGGCCACTGCCCAAACTTTTTGACAGAGGGAGCGAGAGCAGTCCCTTTTAAATGGCAAAAGCAGTGCCCTCCCTGTCCATTTGTGTTTATCTCCGAATGAAGACAGAGGGGAGAATGGCGCAGTGGTGGTGGCAGTGGGACCAGAGCCAGGCAGTCATGCAGGTGGGCTGCAGCAGCTTGCCTTGCGGCTGGTACTTGCTTCCTGAGCCTTCTCCATCCCAGGTGCTGACACTCTGCAGACCACACAGGGGGAAGCATGAGAGCTGGCAAGTACAAGGTGTTATCCTGGACACTAAAATGCCCGGCTACAGCTCTGAAGCACGCAGTAATGTAGATACAAGAGGATAAGGAATTCACAATTTGTTTGGGCTGCAATCCAGCAAAAAGCACTTAAGCAGGTGTGTTACTAGCAGAGACACCAGCTCCATCACACACAGGAAGCTAACATCCAGCTTCCCAACAGCAGGATCCACACCATGCTGAGGGAGAAGGGGGATCACTTTGAGAAAAGTCCTTTCCCGAATTTCATGTCAACCTGGCTGCAGTATCCCCTAGAGTGCAATGGAAACAGCACTAAGTAACAACCAGAGAGAAGTACTTATCTCCTTCTCTCCGCTGATATTTATGCTACAGTAACTGAAGCCAAGAACAGCACTACTCTGTTTTGTACAGACAGAAAGTAAGAAAGTGTCCAAAAGCAAAAAGTATCAAACTGAAAAAAACTAGAGGGAGTAACAAAGACGGTGAGACGAAATGAGTTGACCGGTGTCACACGGCAGACCAGCAACAGAGAGTGGAAGAGCATCCATGCTGTCCCAAAATCAAGTCCAGTCCAGTGGACTGTATCACCTCCTAGCTCTGGGGGTTGATACTATCCACTGTATCATCCATGCTCTCACAGTCCAGAGAGAAGGACCAAAATTTGAAGTAGCAGATATAGGTATTGTTTCTATAATCGGCACTATATACCGTGCTTCAGAGTATTTTTGAGGCAACATATCCTATGCCAGAGACCTGAGTCCTGGCAAGCATTTTTCCATTTTCAGTTATTCATCTATTTATGTCTAAATAGTCCTCTGTCTTTCTAAAGCTCTTTGTGTGTATATATATATATATATCTAAATACATATATGTATGTATTTAAGTATCAAATCTCAATAATCTGTATTGACAAAATAGTTTTCCTCTATTCTTTCCTTTACCTTTATATCAACCTAATGAGGTTCTGCAAGGATGTTATGTGTCAAAGTACTATTAGTAACAGAGGTAAATAATCATCAGCACCCCTTCTAAAGACCTTTGCTCACAGTGTCTCTTGATGATAAGGTAAACCTGACATAAACTAGTTCACAGCAGGCATCTCCCAGCTTTCAAAGACACAGAATTTAGGCTATGCAGATGATAAATCACCTTGTGCTAAAACCAGTACTTTCTGACTCATAGTTAAACCTCAAAGATCTGTCCCTAAAGTAACACAAGTCACAAATGAGTTTTGTTCATTACTGGTTTTAAACTTCACAGTGGTGAATATAGAATATCCTCTAGATTAACAGGCAATCACGACGGACTAGAAAAACACATATGGGTGACAAAGTGACAGCAGGAATTATTTTTAAATATTCATTATCCTTCCTTACTACAGATAATTAACAAGATGGAAACAGTCAATACAGTTCTAAGTAGTTCTAAGTAGTCTAAGGCATTATAAACAAAAAAGTTGCTACATGTCCCACTTTGATTATTAAACTCAAACAAACTCCAGTAATCTCAGTTGTTTGGTGTTCCCAGGTGACAAGGCACGGGTATGATTTTCTTGTCCAGAATAGAAGTCTGCTGACCCTGAATTTGACTCAGCTACATTCAGAGGATGTGGAGTTTTCCCAGCTTTTACATCTTATGTTGGCTGTGATTATATAGCCTCTCAGTCAAATAAACAAGTCCCACCAGTCCTGAGCTAGCTCAACAGTCCATTTTAAAAGTAATTTTCTAAAAAGGAGCCACTCTCATCAAATAACACCCTTGCAATCCAATCCTGCCAATATTCATATTCAGTTGTTTGACCTGTAGTGGCAAAATACTTCATGAATCTACTGCTACTCATCCAGTAGACTCACATTTGGCAGCGATGGATACTGCTGGCAGGCAGTGCTGTTGGCCTAGTCCAGCCATAAAAGAAGGCCAGTTGGGGTGTGTATGTGGTTTCTTCACTACACTGGTTAATTTCAGCAGCTTAGATACGTGATATTTACACATTAGAGGCAAGGATGGGAAACACACACTTACATTTTAAAAGTGCCAAGCCTTAAATATGGAATGAGAAAACACAGGAAACCCAGCTCAGAGGGCAGCTTGCTTTTGAAACCACCGTAGCCAGAGAAAGGCGTGTGTTTGGACAAGATTTATTCTTATGTACTTGGGGACTGATCAAGAGTACAGCCCCATCACACTCCTTCCAAAAAGCTCACAAAGCAGCAATCTAGATGCCAAATTGCTTTGTTCATTTTGTACCAGCACTAGTGTGGCCAGCAGGGCTGGGGAAGCGATCGTCCCCCTGTACTTGGCGCAGGTGAGGCTGCAGCTCGAATATCAGGTTCAGTGTTGGGCCCCTCACTACAAGACAGCCACTGACATGCTGGAGCGTGTCCTTGTGACTTGAAGATCTTGAAGGACTTTTCCAAAGATTCTATGATTCTGTGATTCCCTCTCCTGCTCCTCCTTCAGAAACACTGCTGCACACAGGTGATGTGCTTGATGGAAGGATATCAAGGAAGTTAGCTTGGCCCCAAAGGTAGGATCATACAGATATTATCTATCTTAGTAACCACTCAGAGAGAGACACTCACAAAAAATTCACAAGAAAGATCTGGGGTTGAGGTCTCCTAAATTATTTTGGGAAGAAACTCCCCAGGAATAAAGGGTCCTGTATACTTGAGAGTGAAGAGCCGATAAGAAACGTAAGGAAACAATCCTGAATATCCCAAGTGTTTCTGAAGTGCAGAGGATTTGAAGCAGGGTATGTATTACGCCACAGGAAGTTTGGTGTGTTGGTTCTGTAATGCCCTTTGGATTTCCATGAAGGAAAATACTTTGAACACAAATATAAATGCTCACAAAGGTGCACAAAGCATACAACTGAGAGTGAGATACAAAAAGCTAGCAACACTGCAGTTAGGGCAGTTGCCTATGCCTGTTTGTTACCATAACATAAAAACATACGTGCAACACTTATATCCTGCTCTAGGGAGCCAAAGCCCTGCAAGCTTTTCCTAGGGTGAGAAAACCAGTACAGAATTTCTAACCTGATTGTAGTCTAGACAGGTACAGTACTTGGGCTGAACAGTAATGAGGGCTAGTTATGTGCTAGCTGGGTGACTTTGTGGAGGAGATGTTTGGTTACAGCACCTCAGAGCTACTGAGCCTCCGTGCCATGACATGATCCAGATACTAGCAGCGCATTTCCACGCTGCAGCACTGGGCCTCCGATCCCTCTTCCAGCAATCGACAGTGCTCCAAATGGAAACACAGTTACGGGAATTTGTTTCATTACTCTTCTGCACTTACATTTACACATTTCCTTCACACTCCTTTAATCTTAAAAAAGGAGCTACCAATTCTAAAGGTCATTGGCATCTCTCCTTCCTCCTGTACTAGCCCATCCAGCACAAGACACGTTACCAATACCTTTATATTTCCTTCCAAAAGAGTCTCTGGTTTCTAAATAGAAAGGAAAATGAAAGAGATGGGATTCTTCCCTAAAGTCTCAGTACATATTTGTTTTCTCTGGATGACTATTTTCCTACATTTCAGCAAACAGCCTGGCTGCATGACTCCCTCCCCCCTCCTCCCTCCCAGCACCTGGGAAGCACATTGTCAACTCTGGAAGTGTTTATTCTCTGTAGATTAAACAGCATTTGCTGGATGATGATCACAGAAAGTTGTAAAAACAGATGGACAATGATCTGTCCCGACTTCCAGAGCTCACCATGAGAAGGCTACTTACATAAAAACATTCTGCTGAAGGATCAAAGGATTTTCTTACCCCCCCCCCCATACTCAGTTACATGAGGTCTGTTATATAAACATGGGAACACATTATCTTAGATAATGCCAAAACACTGACTTTTGAAACTAATATTGCAAGTTATGCTATTAGAATTAATGGATTGGTTTAAAATAAACCACACAAAACCAAAACAATCCTGGGCATGACCTTCTTCCCATTTTACCTGCATCTTAAAGTCTTTTTCTTTTTTTTTTTTTTCCCCCAGATATACTATCACTCCTTGGTTTCAGTGGAAACAGAAAAACTATTTATTCTCACTACAGCTTCAGATCAAACTGATTTAAAAGTTGATATCAGTGTGCTCTCTCATGCATCAACATAATGAAACAACATGCTATTTAAAAAGCATACAGGCTTTCATCTAGGAATAAGGAATAAAGAGCATTTCCTAGGTGGTGAGCTTGACCCTGAGCTATGCCTCTGACAAAGTCTCAAGGTCAAACTAAACGACAAGATGAACATGAATTCCTAGTGTAACACTGCTCCAAGAGGCTAATGTGATGAATAGAGATACAGGATGGGCAAGTACAATGCTCTAGTGATCACAATACAGGAACTGAGAGGTCCAAGTTCTCGCTTCTACACTATGGGCTTGGAAAAAGCAGAGCAGTTGCAGGGGAGAAAGCAAGAAGACTAATGAAAGGATCAAAGCATTTGCTTCACAGTGTGAGATGCAAGATGATAATTTTAACTCATCAAAGAGATGGTTTAGAGGTGATGATCTCAGCCTATGAGTACCCATATGAGAAACAGAAATTTAATAGAGGGCTTTCCAATCTAAGAAAAAATGATTGAGATGAAACAGCTAGAATCTGAAGTTTGTTCATGTTATAAAAACATTCACTCACTCTCTGCCACCGCGTCTGATTCTATACCATGTGGTCATTCTTCACATACCTGATCTTTAAAAGGAACCAGAAAACTAACCAAAGAACAAAACAGAATGCAATGGGAAAGAGAATTCAAGAACTACATGAACAGAAAAATCATCACTTATCTGAGCTGTATGCAAATAGCATTTTCCAAGCTCTGACTTCCCTTCCATCACATGTTCATGTTTTTTTGCCTGCTATGTTTCTATTAACATCATCCGCTGTCAACAAACATTGTCCTTACACTTGTCTTCGTGCAATCAGGAACTAAAGATGAATAGCACCTGTACTTCGTATAGCAGGAAGGTGGAGTGAATCCCTAGCCTGGAAAGCAACAGCTTTCGAGCTGGGGATGGAGGATTGCCACTTTAGTGGCCCTTGAGAAGGTTATCAAGGGGACAAGACAACTAGCATTTCTGCTCCTACACAACACATGTCCCATGCTTTCAGGAATTTAGAGGTACTATTTTGCAGTAGGCATGGCGCATTCATCTGTGCATGTGCATTTAGGCAGAGAAGACTTTGGGAAACTTACTCTATAGAAATGTCATACTGCTACTCTTCAGAAGCAGGTGGCATGAGAAACACTTTTTCCTTTTTTTGCTAAAGAGGAATTTTGTATAGTGTATTACACTGGAAATTTGCATATGCAAATTTCAACATGAAGTCCATTCATTTTGAAGCATACCTGCTGTTTATTTTTTTCTGTTATGCTAGTTAAGAACTGGACTTTGATGGACAGTTTAAAAATAAAACATAGGGAAAAAAAAACCCAGAATAGGTTTCAATCTAGACAGGGCAGATGAAAGTTGGGAAAGGGAAAAACCTCATGCCAAAAACACCTTGTTGCCTGACGTGCAAAGCAACAGTGTGATCATTTGGAGCTCCATGATTTCTTGCACACATCCTCAAAATCATTATACCCTATCCAGAAACATATAAGGAAGCAGGCAATATGCCAGACTTTATCACAGGAGAATATTGAATACTTCAGTGCTAAAAGTCACTAGCACATAGTTGCATGTTGTACATATTTAATCCACAAGCACCAGCACCATGCAAGCTCTTCTAGACAAGAATTTTGCCTTTGTAAGAGTTATGGTCCTAGGATATATATAAAGAAAAGTATTTGCCATAGCAGTATGTGAAATCCCTGAGCTGACAAGGTGTGTTATAATGCAGAATGGAAGAACAACTCACAGTTGAATTACCTAAAGAGCTCTTTGTGACCAGCAGAGTTGGATGCAGAGCCCTTGGAAGAAGGCTAATTAAGAGCTTTCTGCTATGAAAAGTTAGGAACAAACTACAGAGGTAAAAGGGAGGACAGAGGGACACAAAAGTCCAGGCCTCCACCTGCATGATGCTTGTAGGGCACCAGGGCATGGGGAGCCTAGAGGTTGTTCCATACCTGCTCTGAGCCCACAAGCAAGCAGCCTGCCCCTGAATAAGTGGAGCAAGGAGGGTATCAGTCTCCTCCTTCCCTGCCTATACTGTCACACTGGGAAAATTCAGACACTCCCTCTGAATGAATAAAATAACAGCTTGGCATTTAAACATAGAGAGGAATGGGAAGAGTCCTCTCTTGGAAGGTCCCTCATCTTCTACCCCATACCATGAGATGCACCTTGGTGACATAGTCATGTCCCTGAGAAAATAATTAGATGAACATCCTCGAGGATGAGGAGAGAGATCAACTGCCTTTTTCAGTGGTGACATTTATGGAAGTTCTCTAGATCGGGCCAGAGCTTCACTCCTCATGGTCCTCACCCTGCCAACCCTAGTGTGGATGCCCACTCTGTGGCATGAGACCAGAGCCACTCACTTCCTGACGTGTGTGTGTGTGTGTGTACACACACTCACAAGAAACAATGCATGAGAGAAACAAGCGCATTTGTATTATTACTGATGAGCAGAAGGAAAGTCATAATCATTTAACCTATAGAAACTGGGGAGGAGTTAAACCTGTCTTCCACCTTTCTCACAAAGTAAACAAACCAAGTTAACTCTTCCTTTTTTCCTCCCAATCAGTCTCTGTCCTTCCCATCACCACTACTGAGTAATTAATGCATAAGGCATTCTACTTTAATACAAATATCAAATGGGGTTTTTGCCCCTGACAATCAGTGCTCCTCTTGCTCCCTGCTGTAAAAAACAAGAGATGTTTGGCTCACACTCCTTCCAATTTACGAAGAAGAACTACAATGTTTACTAGCAGTTATAAGCAAGATTAATGATTTGCCAAGAGACCCGCTTGTATTTTCAACTACCTATACAAAAGCTGCTCTTTCTTTATAGAAAACAAATAGTGTTTTGAGAGGAAATATGAAGCAGTTACTAGTTTGGAAATTTTCCCCAGAAAACTACATGCTGAATATTTTAAGCCAGCACTATGGTAAGCCCTGCTTTGCATAGTGTCTGTTTGTATCAAATATACTAGGCAGAAACTCCTCAAACTGTAACACTGCAATGTTTTAGAGAGGGAAATATTCACCTGAAAGTAGTAAGCATGATGCACATCCACCATGTAGCCAGTTAAGCTGCCTTAATCCTGATCAACACTTTACTCAAAATACTGCTATTCCAAAAATATTGGATCAATTAATTGTAAAATCAAGTGGAGATTATTTATTAAGTGTCTTGTCTCTGTCACTGAAAATATTTTTTTGGGAAAGGTAGCAAATTTTATAGGAAATAAGAAGAGTGATACTGCTTGCTATTTCAATGAGGCAAAATATATAAATTCTTTTCTCCAAGCCCCTAGAAAGAATGAGTATGCTTTCTAGTTGTCAAGGTGTGCACTGTGAGGCTTCCTGAATGGCTTTTCTCTGTGTTGAAATCTTCATGTCTGTGTAGCTTAAATTCACATAGTTGCTATATTTTCTCAAAGTGTCTTTCTTGCTTCTTGGGTTTTT
>WUAM01000272.1:431280-454368 GCA_024336885.1 Actenoides hombroni | reverse complement strand
AAGTCTTCATGTTTGGGTGGCTTAAATTCACATGGTTGCTATGTTTTCTCAAATTGCTTTTCTGGCTTCTTGGGTTTTTAATTAATTAAAAAAATAAATATGAGCAATACTGAGAAAAAGGAAATAGGAAGTGTGGTGCAGAGAACATTTATATTCAATAGAATGATACAAAATGTGCTTAATAATGTTTACTTCTATCAAATACAGCTCTAGCCTCCCATATACACATACGTATACAGAGGACTGATTATTTTCACTCTACACAGTATCTTGCGAAGAACTGAAAGCTTTCAAATCCCACTAAAATTGGTGAGAATTACTGGCAATTGATCATATCCTGAAATTATTCCATGACTTGGAAGAATAAGCACTAGGACGAAATACACACAGTGACTAACATAAAAATATGAGTGATTTGCCAATAAAACCAAATAGCTTAGCAAGGGATCATGCTTCCTGTCAACAATTTGTGTGTGTGTGCGTATGTGAAATCTCTAAGGGGAAAGCACATCAGGGAGTCACTGTAGGTATTCTCCTTGTGACTACTTATCATTTCCACAATAAATCTATGCATAATTTCAGTCTGCTATTGATTCAGATTATCAGCAAAATGGTCTACATGTCAAACACCTGCATTTGCTTTCCAATACACACAGTCATGCCATTTGAAGACAAACAGGACTGAGTCTTATGCTTTTAAACGCTCCTATCACATACCTGGGAAAAAAATTCCAAGAATTGCGATTTGTGCCATTTTACTTTATGCTGGGTATGTCTGAGGTAAATGGGATTTCCTCACCCTCTTTCTAAAACAGCTCTTTCCTGTTACCCCAGGAAGTTAAACCAAATACAGTTTAAAACATTTTATCTCACCCAAGGTCTGGAGGAACCACGGTTAGTCTAAAGACACAGGCAAGACTTCAACTAGCTATTGCTTACATGTAATGACCTACAAGTCACCATCCAAAACTGCAACTCAAGCTAATACAATTTAGTGGAAACTGCATAGCCAGTGCACTGCCTAATCACGCTGCATATGATGCTGTGCTCCAAGGTCAGCCTCAGACCCTCTCATTAGCAAGGGGGCTTGTGTTTATGGCACAATTTTGTAGGGTTTTCCCCTGGAACTCATTCTGTCCGTGCTCTAAGTGAACAGAAAATCGGAGATCTGCAGTTAGAGGAGAGTTGAGCTGGAGAAAGAAAAGCTTGCAGAGCAGTTCATGTACTTCATTTTAAACACATAGTTAAGCTCAGCTTCTGAACTAAAATATGATCAATTACAACACTATGATTGTAGCATAATTTAAAACATTTTGCTGAAACAGAGCTGGGGTTTCAATTTCTCATAGAACATGTTAAAAAAAATGGAAGTCTTTTCTTGCTAATCCCGTTCAGACATGTCTTGTAAATGACTCATAATTCAGTTGCTACCAACAATAAATCATTTAAGCAGAAGATGATACTGAAGATGTAAAATGATGCAAATGGACAAAAAAAAGACCAGAAATTAAAATGCAACTATAGTACTGCAAAAGCTGAAAAAAGCTGACTAAGTATATAAATAGAGAATGAGATTCAATATTCAATCACAGTGCTGTTTCCAAAATATTAACTTTTCGTCTTCTTTTTTCCCTTCATCCCTTTACCATTTGACCTGTATATCAAGTAGAGGAGCATGCAGTGAGGAAGCCATTGCTGAAAGGAGTATTTATATACCATTAACTTTTTTTTTTTTCCCCAAAGATTAAATAATTAGTCTTAAAATCTGACATTTCAGATATGACAGGACAAATACTGATGGTTAAAAACGTCTGAGTAGTCTAAAACAACTCCTCATTATTTTTATGAGCTTTGGAGTGGAGTTTGTAGAAACCACAGGTAGTTTGTACGTGGTTCTAGAGTAAGACTTTTGGAAAACTCTGCTTCATATGAAATAAACAACTCAATAAATGAAAGCAAGCCATCTGTTTAAATAAATGTTTTCTTTCATCATCAAATAAATTCCCTTGACTTAACATTAATCATCCTTTCAGAAATGCAAACTTTCAGAACTATTTCCTACCTCAATAATAGTTATAGGTTACCTGGCTGTGGACAGCAAACACACTGTGTTGTATTTTAAGTATATTTTAAAACACTGGGCATAACACTCTGGCACTAAAAAAAACCGTAAGGTAGTATTGTTGCAGTAGACAGTTCACAAGTTGATTATGGGAACAGAGCATATTCCCAACTATCCCTATTTCTGTTGTCTGCAAAATAAAGAGAAAATTTATGAAAAAAAATCATAACACTTGCCATGCATATCTATAATCAAAGGTTCATCTGCATTCCTGTTCCACAGGACAGTGGATCATTTACATCCTAGCAGCTTCAGAAAGATTGTCTCTTCTGTAATTGCCCTCTTTTCTATGCTACAAACCTAAGGCTCTGCCACACACTGGGAAACAGAATTTAAACAGGGAAGAAGAAATGCTACAGATGTACAGGAATAATGGAGTAAGTCTCACTTGTTTGAAAGCAAGGAATATTTCTGGATGAGAAAAGGCCAAAATTTCAAAGAGGAATCATCTTAGGCTCTATATCTGGGCTATTACCAGCTTCCGCTTGATGTGAAACAATTTATACACAAAGATCGGTACTTATCTCTGAAATAAAAAAAAACTACTGCAGAGTTCAATTACCTATATGTATAACCACAACCCATCATTTCTATATGCTGGCAAACTTTTTGTGGATTACATACACAAGGAGGAATCTTACTGGGAGTGCTGTGAATTTACATAGCTTTTTATCTGTGACCTAAGGACCTGACTGTTCTCTCTGCATGAAGCACTCGGTACCATTTACGCATTTGAAAATTCTTCTGCTGATAATAAACCAAAAAGAAAAAGTATATATTTCTTTCTTATATCAGTTGTTCTTTTCAAAAATTTCCTTTTCTTAAAGTTTCTAATCCTCACTCAATCCTTTCTTAACCTTCTTTTATTTTCATTTACATCTTTTATCAACGTGCCATTAAACATGTTCAGGAAACCTCTAGATAAGATGGTGACGGATTCAGGAGAAATAAAAAATGCATAGCACCAAAGGCAAAAAAATACATGAAACAACATGAAAATTGCAGAGCAGGCAAACACCCTCTCTTTTCGGTTTCCCACAATCAGCTCTAACATTCTTCCCGTAAGTAATACTATCTCACAAACTGCATAGATAAGGCAAAAGCCTTATCATGTAATTAGACAAAATCTTGTAATGCCACAATGTGCACTAAATGTCTGATCTGACACCCAATAAATACGTGGGAGGCTTTCCATTTACTTCAAAGGTTACTTGACTAAACCCTGAGTGTGTGGGCTCACTAATGAGCAACCTGACTTGGGCTCATGAGCCAGGCAGGGGATAGCTACAAGAAAATGCAATCCCTACAGCTCATAATTGTTTGCATGATGGAAAAAGGAAAAGCACAGAAATAATGAACTGGTAGAGACACGGTCTACAACATATTTGTTTTTCATGTATTCCACTAATCAAAACTGGTGGCATATGATTGGAAAAATAAAAGATTTACAAGTAGAAAAAAAATAAAATAGTGCTTAAATTTTGCTATCTAGAGTGGATTGACAGGTCATTCACAACCTTAGCAGGAAAAGCCAGTCATTTACACCAGCATGGAGACAGCGTAGCAGAAGGCACACTTAGGGGCATGATTACACTGTAGTGCAGGAAAAACCCAGTCATGGTCCTAGAGAGTTCTCCATTACTTGTTAAGCAAATTAGAGGTAGACCTAACAGGAATTATTTCCCCAAAAGTAAATTTAACCTTCGCATATCCACTATATAGTATCAATCTAAAGCTTTTTAGAAGCATCAGGTCTTGAAAAGATTAAGTTGGATTACAAACTTGTGACTGGTACTTTGGTTTACTTTGTGCTAAAATACAGCACACAACACTGGCTCTTTACTGCTTTATGGAGTATACAATTACATAAAATACACATCAAACTCATCTAAATAGCGGGCCGTTTAGCTGTCTGTTTGGAGCAGTTGTACACTCTGTCATCCTGTGTGATCTAAAGCACAAAGTCAAGTCTGGCTGCTGTTTACAATTTAAGATAGGTAGCTCTGAACAACAGGGCCTTTCCCCCTCCTCCTTCCCAAGGAAGGGAAAGCTCTTAAAAGGTCAGGCACCAATGCAGTTTACTGAATAAAGCTCAAGTTTGAAGAATGTGCCTTCTAAAGTGATTTTACTACCTGGGACGTAATGAGTTTTACAGGCTCTCTTTGTTAAATTGCCCTGACAATTTCCATTTCCACTTGCTTCAATCATATTAACAGAAGCTAAAGTTCACAAGTAGTAAAATATTTCATTGTACTGAGCTGGGTCTCTAAAAAATAGATCACACATTTGACAAACATATAGGACATAACATTTGGCATTCCATCTCATGTTTGGCTTGGCATGTCTCATTTAGGGCAGGACAAGATGCCCTACCACTGTATCTCATTACTCATGGAAATAAAACACGGTTACACCAAGGACTTGACAAACCCCATTAAGTATGTCAGAAGGACAAGATTGTCCCAGTGAATTGGTGAGGGAAGTAAAAGGGCAATATTGGAGATGTTCCACTGAAGGGAAACATATGTAACATGGTAAGACTCAAATACACAAAATCTGGCTAACTAGGTAAGAATTGAAATAGGAAATCCCCATTGAAATGAAGAAAGGGAACGAAAAAGTGAAGACAGCAGGGACAAAGCTGCTTTTCATTAGAAGAGCACACGCACAACTCTGTTACTACCTTGTTATGTGTTTGCCTTTGCAAATCATATAGTCCCCCCCTTCATCTTTGGTACATATATAGCAGTTTTTGGAAGGTACTGCAATCGAAATAACAATGAGCGACGAATGACAGCTTCCTCTTTTCCAATACTGAAATAGTTCAGAATGTTTTGTATATTCTGGAGAATATAAGAAAGAAAATTCCAGTGGATGATTGTGATGCAAAAGACCTTGCACTAATACAAAGCAAGAGCTTATAATGTGCAGCACAAGAGGATCACCTGCACATTTTCATTTACAAATTTAACATCCCAAATGTTTTTCTACGCTCATTTCCTAAAATGCCAAAGCTCTGGCTACCCTGTTAGATACATCAACATTATACTGAGATTTAAATTGATTTGCTGTGACTTCAGTTTAAAGCGCAACCAGGAGCCCAGCCAGGAAATGTTTTTTGCTAAGATGACCCACACATGTAGCAAATGATGCATCTTGGACGTATGAGAAACAGCAATCTACAAACTCCCTGAGTGATGGAGTCGGACACAGATCTTTAGGAAGCCAGTTAGTGGGCTACTGAGGCTCTCTGGAGGCAAAAAGATAAAAGGAAAATCAAGGCTCGCAAAACAATTCTAAACCAAAAAATATGGAACTATGCTTTATCACCCCATCATTCTCATAAACATTAATAATGCTGAAGCAAGTTCAGATACAGTCAATACTTAACATAAAAAAAGAAGTAGTACTTCAAGAAATGCTGTACTCATCACTCATTGCTCCTCCTAAGGCCCAGAACACAGTAACTGGCTTGACAGCACAGTAACCAGCTCTGATGTAAAAGAACTTTATTACATATACTTATCTGGCGGCACTGACTGAAGGTGGCATACAGTATGTGAAGATGAGTGCATAATGGGAATATGGTTCCCCAAATCCCAGGAGGAATAAAAACCTGTAGCAATCGAGGTAAATCAAAGCTGTATAAAAAGAAACGCTCAGTTCATTTAGATGCAAATATATCCAGACACCACTATGCACCATCAACATAAACAGTACTGCATATCCAGTATTACTTCCATTGTTCAAACAATTGCCTGTCTTCTCTATAATAATGATCTCTTTGATGTACATGCTGTGGAAGAGTTAAGGCATATTTACATTTAGTCAAAAAAACTTATCAGCGCAGCATGATGAACAGAGATCACATCCATAGCAGGCATCTGACCTTTTCACCCCTTTCTCCCTGAATGTGTGTGAGGCAGGCAGGCAGGCATGCACATACACACCAACAGAAACAATACATAATGTCTGAAACCAACTTCTGGCCAAGGCATCCTGATATTTTCTCCTATGGTAAGTATTTTATTCACTGCAAGCACTGGATTTTAATTTGTACCATTGACAGAGTTATGCACAGAGTTGGTGCTCAAGTAATGAAGGAGAATAGAAAATACATTAGTGGAATGAATGCAATACCTTTTAACCTAAATTACTTATTTACTGAAGTACTTATTTACTGATTCACAATATTCAGCTAGGATGTGGGCTACTTGTCACAGACCACTAAAATTAAACCTGTGCAGATTGCAGGACTTTGGCCCGAGAACAGGTTATTGCACATCAGCCACTTTTCAAAAACCATCTATGTGCATACTCTTCTCTGAAAATACATGCAGCAATTTGAGGTAGTTTATCCTTCAGTAAAGGAAGGACAAATCAGCATTTTATTACTTCGAAATAATTTGTTGATACGTCAGAATCTTTACAGGTTTTCACAGTTGGTCCCTGATCCAATCTGTCATTCACCATCTAGAAATAAAAATCTTTATAATTAAAATAAGTGGCAAAAGTTAATAATGCTCCTGATGCTTCTGTTCCACCTTGAAAAACATAGGACTTAGAAAACTGTAATGTTCTGAACAGGGTGCTGGATGGCCAACTTTGGTTAACAAGGCTTCATTTTAAACTCTGCAATCTGTAAGAAGCTATCGACCTTTAATTTGCAGCAGGCAGATTAATTGGGCGTTTCTACTTTGTTAAGACTGGTTTTGGATACTCTAAGCTGGCTTAAAATAGCTGAAATATTTGCCGTAATATACACTGCTTATACGAAACAGATACGATCCTCTTTTGAAAGTGGTTCTTGAAGAAACTGCTGGAACCTTATCTATGATTTACATCCTAACATGCCTTAGTTGCATCTCCTTTCAACTCTTCAGATCTGTGTGGGAGGAGATGGTACATGGATTCATCAGGCCAAAGCGCACATCACTTACTGGATGATAATTTGAGAGTTGTGTAGAAGGCCAGACTTTGGTTCCATCTTGTTGGGCCAAGCTGACCTCTGAGAACAATTCTGTTTTCTCAGCTTTGCCTTTGGGCTTCAAACTATGCACAGTAGGCATGCAGGGCCCTCACTGACAGACATAAGCATTTTGTGGAATGATTTAACAGGGCTATTTTCCTCTAGATGGGACTTAAGTTTTAAAGGTAAATCTGACTCCTCATTCCTACATTCTTCAAAAACAAAATCCTGCACTGGACCACTAAGAGTGAAAAATAAAAGCAAGGTCTATACAAAATCAATGTTCTTTGTTCATTTTTAAAGCAAAAAAAATACAGTGGGTTTTTTATTTACCAATATGTTGAGTGGGAGTGGTTACATTATTGATGACCAAGTAGAGCACTACCAGAGATTTGAGGGTTTTTTTTGCCAAATACCTACTGTCTTGGGTTTGGTTTTTTCCTTTTGAACAAAAGTTAAGAACAAGTGTTAATGGAATTAAAATTAAAAGATCAACAGAGATCATTTGTTGATTTAAAAACCCCAATAGATTTCATTTCTGCTTCAAAAAAAGACAGAAAACACAAAGAAGCAAAATATTTTACATAGGTGGAATATCAGCTAGGCAAACAGGATGCCAAAATCTTGAAACAATCTAGCACACCTTCCTAACAGAAGACTTTGCATTCCAGTATTACATGCTGAATGCATCTGTTAACTTTGGGACCAAAATATAGATCTGTATTCTAAACCAGCAAGCTTCAGAACCACAAATCACTTCTATATAACTATGAGCAATTTTATTTTTAAACATGATTAGAAGTGGCAGTACTAACACGGCTGAGGGTCATCTAATCATCCAAACTCTCATATTTGAGCTCCTGCTCAAAAAAAATCAAGTACTGTCTTAAAATAACTGAAATTGACTCCCTGAAAAATATTTGTACATATATCTGTCATCTAGATTTTCATATGGGGACAGCAAGTTTTCATAGCTGTCTAAAACAAATATTAGACAAAAATAAATCTCAAGAGTGTACCCCCCCAGACTGGCAATTTGAACTGCATAGATGATTCTTTTAGCAAGTGTTTTGCATGTCTCAAGGGTTTTTTTCCACATAATATTTATATGAAAAATCATTCTACCAAAAAAAACCACAAACAACCAAAAACATGAAAGGAGAAGTAGTAAAATACTAATTTGGTTCTTACAGATCTATAACTCAGGTCTATATTTCTCACCATTCTATCTTCATGTTAAACTTTTTAGCAGTGAAGTATCTGCACAGATAATATAAAGTTGTTGGTGTTGGTTTTTATTTTAAATAATCTTAAAGGTAATAAAAACCTGTCAACCCCCTGGAACCTAATCCTTATTTCTTAAAGGATGTGAGATTTTATCATCGTTGAAGTAAATGTTTCTTAGAGCAAAAATACCAAGATTTAATATGTTAGAAAGTCATCTACTCTCTTTTGACATTTTCTCATTTTGACTTTTGTTTGTGAAATGCAGCATTTCAGAAATCATTTGAAGTTTAGAAACACATAAATTTAACTTGCTTTCTATATCTCTGATTTCGCTTACTCTATTTTTGGAATTATACACAGATAGAAATAAAGCTCTAGGACACTGGGCAAGACCTTCCTATCACAACTCAAGATAATGAGCCATCACATTTATGGTGTTAAACAGCAGCCAAACACTTGATATAATCATTAAAGATAAGCCGAAAAACGGAACTTTAGCTGTGAACATCTGCAAGCACTTGGGAGGGTCATTTTAGAACCTGTACTTATATAAGGTCTGCATTTGAGTCTAAACCTGGTGAAGTATACAGAAATTTAACTTTTAAGAGACCAAAATAAATTTAACAGTTGAACATGCAAAATAATGCAGTTTATAGACTTGCTAAAGATAAGAGCTTCTGCTGCCAACTCTAGGGTGCACATGAATTGACTAAAAGGTAGTAAACCACACATATTAGGCAAGGTACTGCCCAACCAAGATGGTACTGCAGCACTGTAAAGTCCCGTTCTGAAAAATAGTGTTCAACCACATTCAAGAAAGGTGGATTGTAAGTCGAAAAGGTATAGAAAAGGGCTATTGATCAGTGGAATATCACAAGAAGAACAAATATCTCCTAGAAGAGAGACTTTGCCTGCCTTGTGCAATGTCCAGACAACTCGGATCCAGAAATTATGTACAGGATGGCAGGAACACCCTAGAAAGAATGTGGTATATTTACAATAGCTAAAGGAAGGATGCAAATGGGACCTCGTTCTGCTTTACAAATGCTTCATGTGGATTGACAGAGATGGGAAAGACTAAAGTGAAAGCACTGCACTCACATGGGAACAACGGGAGATGTTTCAGAAGGAAAGACATTTGAGAAGACAAGGATCACTATGAAAAATTTCAAAAATATTAAGTGAAAGACTAACATATAAGGGGTTACCAAAGAAATACAAGCAAACAGGCAATAAATAGTATTTACAGGTATCATTCAATGCCTGATCTGATCTATGGACCATTAAGACCAGGTGACTTGGGAGGGCTGTATCTTTTGAGAGGTTTTCACCACAGTATAAAGTGTTTCATGTCTCAGCTACTAAAAATTCAAAAGATCTCTCAATAAAGAAATGGATAAACCTTAGTAAAATCCAGTATAAAGGATAAGGTACTAGATAACGCTCCCAGGAACACAGTGCCTAAGTTGATACTTTGTCAGTGTCCTTTAGATAAGCCTGCACCAGACTTCCCAGATGTCTTGCCAACAAGGACCGTCAGTACAATAGTCAATCACTGGAGTGCAGAGAAGTAGCCTAGTAACTAATCTAATTGCTGGCTGACATAAAATGTCCAGCCTCTTCTATGTACTCCTGTAAACCAACTGGAAATTACTTATATACTCAAAAGAAGTGAAGAGCGTGCAACACCACAATCATGCAAGATGAAACTATTTCTTTGAACTTCAAGCAAATCAAAGCAAAGCAAGGTCTGCATCCAGCACTCCTTTTTAACACTGAAAGCCCGAGTAGAAAAAGAATTACAAGACTGATCATACAAAAGAGACCTATTACATATTACAACTAATGAAATTTTTATTTTGAAAGGGAAACATTTCCATTACTGTAGCAGCAGCAGCCCCAGGAAAGAAGACAAGGCAGCAAGACCCCTGTGACCCCATTACAACTAGATTTCCACCTGGTTTGGATCAGTTCTATTTCCTTTACTAAAGCCAAGATTTTACCATGTGAAATGTGCTGTACGGTAAGAAGGTGGTCTGACATGAATTAGGTCACGCTATTAGCAGTGGTGACCTTTCACTGATGAACAATTTTTAAGCAAGTGAAAAGATTTTTTTGGAAGCTAAGAGACTGCAAAGACCCTCCCTTCACTGACTCCACATGATGCTTTATGCTGCAATCACTATAATAAAGCAACACAGCCATACAAATGATAGTTCTGGTTTTCCATAACAAGGTATAATTGGAGTAGGTGACTAGGAAAATGTTTAAATAAATGGTGGGATCATAAACTTTTATGTAAAATGGACAGATAAGTTATGGAAATATCTGGGAAATCCTGAGGCTGTGTAGCTCTACTTCAAGCCACAGGCATAATTAAAGCAGACAGTAAATCACTAAATCTCATCTCAGACTTTACAATCTTGTTGTTGTTTTGGTTTTTGCCAGTTTTTGCTGACAGATGGAAAAATATTGGCTAAATGTGACCAAGATTTAATTTACTTCCAATTTCCTCCCTGTTTCTACAGCACATTCCTAAAAAAAACCACAGCATTTTATTCCCAGTGTTTAGAAGAATTATTAGTAAATAGTCGCACTCCAACAGTACATACTATAAAAATATCACTGTAACACTTCTTGCTACTCATGAGAATTGCATTATATATGAAAATTTTCTCAAGAATATTTCTAAATGATCACCTTTAAATGCATGCATACATTTATATAAATATAGTTACTTCAATACTTACCAATGATGCATGCACATACTAAACCCCCATATGTCTGTATGGGGAGATGGACAGAACTGAGAGACTGCACTGAAACCACATCATGTGTTAACTAAGTGGGACAGTGAAGCGGCAAAGATAACTTTGAAGAAAGGTAAGCTTTTCATCAAGGCATCTTCTCTTTCTTTACCTGTCTATAAGCTGCACTTAAGAACCAAGAACGAAAGCTGCATTTAAGAACTAAGAATGATTTAAATACAGAAAGAAAAGACATGTGAGTCACCAACTTCAGTGACAACTCTCAGAAAGATATGCCCACTTGTTCTCACGAATTTGGCATCAAGCTTTCCAGCACCAGGCCTTAACTATCCCAACTCCAGAAGCTTCTGACTTTAGAAATGAAACATCTCATACTCCCGTTCCTCACTATTTCTTTTCCTTTTTGAATCTTGATAAAAATATCAAGATTGCAGATGACTGACAAGCGGTAATTACTGAACACACGCTGCTTTGTTAGTTACTGGCAGTCAGATAAGCAAAGCTATATCCATTCTAACATGGGAAAAATACACCTCCTATCAAATATTACATCCATTCCAATTCTGCGTTCACCTAGGGGAGGTCCAATTTTTACAACTACAAAAATGCATTTAGAGCTGCTATCATAAAAGTTTTCATTGTTCTCCATGGTTTTTGAGACCACAAACTTATGAGGTATAGTGCAGCAAAAGACTGTTGTATCTCCATTACTGCACTGTAAGGGGTGTCTTTGGTAGAAGTAAACTTCCCAGAGGTGTTCAGATCTCCAGGTTATTTGGGAATCAAAGACTCATTCTGCCTAAACAGCTTAGAGAAACCAGCAATTTAGGGTCCCTATGTTCTCCCATGTGTCCACCATTTTGGACTATGGTTCATAAAATGGACATTTTTCTCTGTGAGCTCTAGAGAAAGCAGAACATCATTAACATACATCATTTCTAAATAAGGATTTATCTGCACACCATGAGATCTGCTGCAGCTCTTTTCTCCTTTTACATATGAAGGCATGTGCTACAGTGTTGCTGGTAACTTCATGCCCAAGCAGTGAGCACAGGATAAAATGCACAGGGGTACTTCAGTAGCCCCTGGCAAAGGTAATGCCCTCAAGGCCGCTGACAGAATTGGCCAGACGTTGATCCACCAGGGGCATTACTTTCAAGCATTGTTCAGCAATATGCCAGACACTGATTTGACCTAAGATTTAAGGAAAGCTGGGATCAAACAAGCCCAGAATTTAACACAGGAATTTATAATGTATTATTTATACACAGATGTGGGGGCTTTGGGGAGTACATTTCCATTTGATATAATATTGAAAATACGTCCTCATATTCGGAGTTGTATTTTCTTAACTTGCTGTTTTAAAGGAACAGTTACGTTACTTTTTTTTAAGCACTTCGATTGTTTCTGGGGTACATTTTTCTAAAGCTGACAGTTCTTATTTAAGAAATTTATCTTCCTAGGTTTAATCAGATAAGGGCATTTATCCTTGTACAAAATGAGGAACACCTTACAAAATATCTGATACCAGCCAAATGTATCCTTTCTCTGTGTGTCCTTTTTCCCATTTCTCCAGCTACAGCACTACACAGCATTAGCAACACTCACGTCATGTCCAGTGTATTGATATAAAACGACCCTCCAAGTTTCCTATCAGCTGTGCTCTCACATTACAAAAACACTTTACCATGCTTTATGGTCATTACTTAGCAACTGCTCCTTGCTTCTAAGAACCACATCTTATTTACACATCCAGATCCTGGCACATTTTTCTTAAAAGTGGCAAAAGAACAGAGATTAAGGGAAGTTATGATTGCATCTTATAAAATCATGAGCGGAATGAAAAAGATTCTTAGGGAACAAAAGCCTTCTGTTTCTTTCAGTACAAGAATTAGCAAGCAATCCATGAAATCAACATTGCAGGTCTAGAGCAAGGAGATGGTTCTTCGAAGAACATATAGTTAAACTTTAGAATTTCTTATGGCTGGATGTTGGGCTGCCAAAATTATAGATGCAAAAAAGGAAGGATAAATTCTTTATTTGGTGGTGGGGAAGCAGTTCTACAGTAGGCTATTCAATACAAGCTCAGGAAACCCCAAACTGCAAATTGCTGGAGGCTAGGAGTGTACTCTGGGGGAGTATCCTCAGATGCTTGCCTAGTTCTTGTACTGCTCTCTTGGCAAGTGCTAGAGAATCTGATGTCAGAGGGACCTTTATTCTGGCCCAATATGGCCAGTTGTACATTCTTATATCACTTACATTTATTTTGATCACATCAAAGTTAGTCTAATGTGATTGCAATAGAACAGGATAGAATTCAAACCCTTCATATCATCATATACCTCCTCTTCTGAGCACAAATATAGAAAGGGAAAGCACAGGGACTGAAAAATTCAATGAGCTGCCACTGTGACTCAGTTTGTTGCATGCTTAATCTGATAATTTTATACAATGGAAAAATAGAGAGGTTTTTCCAGTGACAAAAATTATCATTCATAAGTGAACAAAATTGCATTTAAGCTTACATTTATTTAGATTACAGCCAAACCACTCAGACATGTCAGTTGAATGGGAGACATTCATTAATAAGGAAATAATAAGCAGAATATTCACCAATACAGTAACATTTAGATATTCAGAGAGGGATGCATATGTGTACGGGGAATATCTATGCATATTACCAGTGGATTTGTGTTTACTGCAGAATATGCACCTGTGCATTTCCAAGTTGATGAGTGGTTAGACAGGTACTCACATCAACTCAGAAGAAATGCTTCTGAAGTTTGCACGCCTGGTTTCCAAATCAAACAAAATAATTTGAAAGTGGCCTGATTTTCACACAAATTGCATTGAGTTGTTGAATCTGTGCCTCAGTCCAGACTAAGTGGTACCTCAAAAAGCATGCACATATCCTCCCACTGGCGGTCATGTGAATCATCTCCTCCTCCTCCCGAGGAAGCATGATAGACACAATGATTTTTTGTTTCTCACCTTACAAAAGCAGCGTCCTCATGCTGAGCTACAAAAGAACATGATTAAACGATATGTCACTAGAAGAAAGGCTATGTCCATTTTCTACCACAGTAATATTTTCTAAAACCACAGTTTTTTGATCATTTCAGAGTGCACTGGGTTTTTCCTGGTGAGTAAAGATGTGTTTACTGAATTTAGAACATAGTTTCTCTCAGTCTGAGCTGCAGATTCCCAAGCTGCATAGTTGTGGTCGGATAACTCCTCCATGGGACGTTTGGAGTTTCCTGAGTATGGAGGGAAAAAAGAATTAATCTGACTCCAGTGTTTAACTCATTTGCAGGCCTCAGATTTCCTGTTCTGCAAACATAAAGGGCTTGCAAAGAGCGTGTAAGAGCTTCCAAGATGTATAGCTATGTGAGTGCTAAAGATAGGGAGCCCCATTCTTCTCTCCAGCTTAAACTGCCAAAGCTCTGTGGATTTCAGCTGTATTATTACCAATTCAAATGTGTTCCAAGTCAGAGGAAAGTCAAGAACAATGTGTATTTATGTAAAAAGGCCAATTCTTGTTTGGCTGAAGTTCATAACCCGAAAAGAACCCAGTAATTCCACTATTCTCCAGTCTAAAAGTTGGCTAACATCTTTCACTTATCAGCATCTGTTCTGTGGCGCAGGGCATTAGTAGCATGGAGGTGGATATATTTACTGATTATTTACATTGCAATTTTCAAAGGCAGGGGAATGTTTTAATCTTAGATGAAGTTACAGTATGAAAAAAATTAAGTCAATCCAGAAACTAAAGCAGCACTTGAAAAGGGAAGTAAAATACCACACCAAGGTCTATTTGAAGTGATAGCTAGAGAATAAACAGGATTGTATGTGCCATAAGATTTTCTAAGCTAACTTAGTGGTTAGGAGAGGTGCTGAGCTAAGAGTTTTGGGAACAAAGGAACGTTGCACATACCTAATTCCTTTCCATTAACCAAGGGTAAAGTACCTTTCACTTCCAGAGAAATAGAACTATGCCAAGTAAATTAAGCACTTCAGAAAACCTCCAAAGAAATTTTTATGGCTAAATTTCACGGGTGTGGTAAAAGCACTGCCGATGAACACCCCCTTTCATAATGACCTACATGTTTTTAGGAGCAATACATGCAAGTGTGAATGGACAGTTGGATTTAAATATTCCCAGGATTATTGGATATTCTTCTTTCAAGAATGTCTCCAGCTAATGCATTCTATGTTGGCTTGTGAACGTGCATTTAAAACATGAACAGGATTATAAACTCATTTCGCATTGTCTAACATATAGTTCTCAGAAGCATGAAATTTTCCAGGTTATTTGAGACTCTGAAGTCTTTCCATTAATGTCATGTATCTTCACTATCACCTCAATCCATCATGTTTTTACAAAGCTGCTCACTACTTTAGTCTTGATTGTCTAGGAAGCTCATAAGACAGTCATCTGCTACTGCAGATCTTCTGAAAGGTAAAGTTAGCACTTTGCTGTAGCACATCTGTGATTTGAATCTTGAATCTAGACAGTATTTCATCTGGAAAAAAGCCTTCCAGGCTTGTAAAGGCACATCTTCCTAAGAAATTCTGCAATAAAATCCTATACAAACAAATAAATTAGCATCTCTTCAATGCTTTCACTTCATCAATCAATACATTTACAAAACGTGCACTTAAGGACCAGCTACACCTGGGAAACTATGATTCCCTACTACAAGAGTGAAAGATAGTTTATGCAAAACAATGACACAGGTCAACAGGTGAGAGGGGATGAGGAGGGCAAGGCTTTGATAAGTGGCACTATAAGAAACTTGGGGCTTGTGGTTATTGCTCCTGCAGGATTCCTTTAGTATGGCTGACTTGATAAAAGACATCAAAGGACACACTGGCACCTGTAATTTTGAAATCTAAACCGAACCACCTTTCACTTCCTCCCAGCTATAATTTTTCTTTGTCAGTTATCCCAGGATTGTTATAGATTCAGGTCAGTATTGGTCAGTAAGTAGGTACTGTGCATAAACACATGGAGAGGTAGTTAACATTTTAGGAAAATAAGAGAAGAGTTTGCTGTAGAGCGCTCTGCACACGTACGGTCAGTTGTGCCAAACGTCACTGACAACTGGTGAGGCAGCAGCCCACACCTGGCTGTGTAATTCATTCAGAAATGATGTAGAAGGTGGTCCGCATCAGCACAGCACAGTTCTCAGCTTCTCCTACACTGCTGAGTGTGGGTTTCCAGAGTCACCAGCTCCTGCTCCAGCAGCAAATGAAGAAAATCTTTTATAGACCACATACAAACATTTGAATTCATAGAACAGTTTGCTGGGGGAATGGAATCAGATAACTAAAGAATGGGATTAAAATGAAGCCTGACCATTTCAATACTTAACTCTAAAAACGCTAGCAACCTGCATTGGTACCAAAAGGAAAGCTGACTTAGTCAATAAGGCCGTTATCCACAAATATTGTCCAAAAAGACAACCACCAGTATCCTAAAGTTTGGTTAGTCAAAATTTGAAGGCATTTCATTTATGAATTAAGAAACCACTTGTGAGGTTCAGCACATCAAATGTACTGGATGTATTTAATACATTGTAAGGATAGCATCTATATTAAATATTATTTTTTTCTGAATTACTAAACTGCAAAATACACACAATTAAAACTTTTAATGTAAAGTCGAGACTGAAAAAAAAAAAAAGGAAGAAGAGCTTTCACTGGAGAGTATTTCAATTTTCTGCTATTTCCACTTTAAGGAACAGTCCTTTACAGTATTGGTATACAACAGAGAAAAAAAAAGAAGTAATTTTAAAAGAAGAAAAAATGAAGCTGAAGAATGAGCAGGCAGAATGGACATATTTGGACAGTTGACTCACACCACAGCAATTCCTGAAACCTACGCAAAAGCCTAGAAAATAAAAAAGATTCTTCTGTGGGATTTCCTTTTCCTTGGTCCTTGGAGAAAAGCTATTTAACTATAGAGCAACCAGCCTTCTGATCCTCTTCAGAAGCTTTGCTCTGTTCTGTGGGAAACAGCTCCCCTTTTATGTTTCACCTAGATGGTCATTATTCCCTGCATTTAAGCTTCTGCATGACAGAGAGATGAGAAAAATATCTCACAAGAAGTAAAATTGCCTCTTGTCGAGCAAAACACACCAGAGCCTATTGGCACAGCCCTTTCTCAGAACCAGCTCCTTCAGTGTACCCTCTGGATCACAGTTACTGCAGCAGAGTAGTCAAGAAATGTTCCTTGGACTTAGACTAATACCAAGGCTAATTAAGTATTTCTTCAATGTCCTCATTTCTCTCAGAGGTGCTGAGGATGTCTAAATGCATTATACATACAAAAGGAAAACCCACGGAAGATGCACATTATCAAATAATTTTTTTAATCTGTATAAATGCACTTGGAATAACAGCAGGATTGAAAACACTTCCTTGGTGAATGTGTTTGTTTCAACACTCCTGATGGGCTGCTAGACATCAAAGAAGCTATTATATACTCTCTTCAAGAACCTGCCTTTGCCTGAACTTCCACTTTACACAATCTTACAGCAAACTGGAAATAAAAGATGGAAAGTATACACTGACTGTGCAGACCACCAGCTTCCGACAGACACAAGTTCAGACACTCAAACTTATTTTGACAACAGACTTCTATTGATTCTTCAGGTGATTTACACTCCTCAGCATCATTAAAAGCTTACGTATAAAGCAGATTAAAAAGTGTCTGCATGAATATCCAATTCAGGCTGGAGGGCTATTGCATATCCCAAGAATGGATGTGGCTAAGATTTTATTAGAACACTGATATATTTTTCATGTGTACTAGCTTCCTTGCCTACTCGTCTGAGCCAACTCGCATATTACTAAGATTCTCCTTAATAATTTTCCATGTTCTGTCTATAATATTTTTTCTAGAAAATGCAGGAAAGGAGTAGATGGAAAAACCCAAGCCGATATATAAAGGATGCAATTAGCATTGTCCTTTTTGTGTGTGTGTTTGTGTAGTCCCTAGCACCAAGAGATAAACAAGTCAATAATTCCCGTGAGATTATCCAGTATCAAATCAGTTGTGCTGTTTTTAGAAGGAAAACAAAAACAAAAAAAACACCTGGACAAGGAGGCACTACATACAGAGAAACAAATCTGCACATCTGAGTTATTGCCAAAGGCAAGTAGGAAGCACATAATAAAATTAGCCAGGTCAGCTGAGAAACCATCACTCAGCAGCTTCATAGCACTACTTCTCAATAAATTAAAGTGTTAATAAACACTTTTGAAAATAATGGACAACTTAGATGAACTTCATTGGGCACAGGAAAAACACAGTCAAAACTTCTGCTTCAAGTACCTGTGTGAGGGAAATGCTAAAGAGGCAAGGTGACAACGTGTACGTGTACAAGAGCCTCACATAGGTCTCATGTGGGTGGGAGCCTGTGAGGGTCCTTGTCCGACCAACCAGGCAGTCAGTCATCCATGGGCCCATGAGTCCTCACCTCCCAGCTGCCACCACTACCTCTCCAGGCATAATACTGCTATTCCTCTCCCTCAGTCAAATCCTCTCCTGACTACTTTACAGCAGGCTGAACAGCATCCAAGAGAACAAAAAGAAAGATTGGAACACATTTAATTATGTTTTTCCCTGTGCAGGGTTACGGGGTGTATTAGCCTTGACAGAACAAGTTTTCCAACAGTGATGGGACTTCGAGAATCAATCCAGCAGAGTTTAACCTTCTTCCAGAGGCAGCAGTCTGAAAGAAAATCAGCCAAAAAGGTGTCCAAACGCTATAAAAACAAGGGAGGTGGCTGTATTTAAGCATCGATGAAATTATTGTATTTTACTCAAATATCCACAAGATACTTCTGCAAGCCAGCATGGGTGGGGGTTCAGTTCTGCCTTTTGTTTTTCAAAGAAGATTCCCGGATTTTTATGAGAAAAATTATATAGTGTTAAAATGGAGAAAGAACTTCTCCTTCCGAGCAAAATTTCTCTCAAGGAAAACATCACAGACTATACCAACAGTTCAGCATACTTTCTTTCACTACTGAAGAAGGTCAGCGCATAGCAAAAGCTGGACGATGCCTCTTTCAACTTCGTTCAAAAGCATCCATGACTAGATTGAGATTTTTGACATGCGCTGAATGCAGGTTACAGTCTTCTCCTGGGCGTCTACACAGGGCAGTTTCACTGCTTTGCAATGCAAAACAAAAGACACAGGAGATTGACTGTATTTTTTAAAAGTATAGCATGAAAATGTTTAGGCAATTTCTCACACTTATTCTTTTTTTTTATTTCATTTGAAATGGTGGCCACCATTCACCCCTAATTAAAGCAGTTCTTGAAACAAAACTGCTCTGCATAAACTTCCAGAAGTGGAGGCTAAATTCTTCTTCTGCCTATTTCTTCAGATCTCTTGGGAGCTCTCATTGTTAATTCAGATCCTAGCAGGTAACGTTGTCCTTCAGTTCTGTTATGCAATTTGGCTTCCAACACGTGCAAGTACTAACATGTTCCTCCAGAGAGATTTGCTTTCCCAGGCTCCTGCCTTCTCAGCAATATGAGGTACTTTGTGTAGAGTTGTCTCAATTTCTTTTGAATCCCCATTTTTTCAAATGCTTTGTTGCTATTTTTCAGATATAAGAAAAGTCAGTTGTATATTTATCTTGAACTATCAAATGCACTAAAAAGAACCTGTCTGGGATTTCAGGCATCACGGCTAAATAATAAAAACACAGTCAGGGTTATGCAAACAAATGTGTACACACCAGCTGCCTCAAAACCACGCAGGGCAAAAATTACTCCCACCAGAGATCCCCCAGAAAACAAACCTCAGTGGTTGGTAGAGCCCTTCCCACTCTGAAAGTATTAGACATCGCTTTTAGCCCCCAAAATATTGGATAATCCAAACTGCAGTATTTCAAGCCACCTTCTGTTTTGTATTTCTAAGCATGCAAGTGCTGAAATTTTTCATTGTTCTGAATCATGAGTATACAAAACATAGATTTATATTTCAGTCCTATCTTTAAACCTCTATTTTAAATCTACATTACAGATTTATGTTGTTAGAGGTTTACTCCTTCCCAGAAATAGCTATTTGATATCAACCAGTATATGTCCTGTCTTTGGCTTCTTTTTTACAGCTTGACTAATGTGTCAAATTGCCTATATTTTAAGGAGGAGATGCAATATATCAGAGAAATAAAATAGTACAGTCCTTTGTAGGTGCTCACATTCTTCTGCTTGCCATCTTTCACCCATTTGAAGCAAATATTTTTTATCACCACATGTCAATAAAAACTAAGAGCCAATAAAACAGCATAGTTTGCATTGTGGGGCACCGTTAAACAGAAATACATTGATGGCATTCAGTTACTTCAAGGCACAGTGAGTGTAATTCAGTAGAAGGCAAAAAAACCCTCATTTACCACCAAGGATTTATTTTTTTTCATTAAAAAAAATATAAAGAATATGCTTTCAGAATGATATTGTTGAAAAACAACAGTTTAAATAACCAACATTCCTTTAAATAGGAATCTTCAGTTGCTATGATTATTAGCGGATTTGCTCTGGTTTTGTAATTACCTGTTTGTTTTTACTGTTTGAGATTCCAGGTCATCATAATTTCTGCAGAGACTAAATCAGGCAACATTAAGGGCTTTTAGTGATTCTAGGACAAGGTATTTTCAAGTATAGACCAACATCTACTTTTGCTGGCTGACACAGTCTAGAGCCCAAAGACACAAGATTATACCTTCAGAAAGGCAACAGCCGGAGCACATGATGATCGTTTACCATAACCCCCATATCCCCATCAGCCACTTTTCTTAGAGACAAAGGACAATTCCAGGACCAGAATATCTGAGTTCACTGCACTTGCTACAAGCTGTACAGCACAGCTCCTGCAGCCTCTCTGAACAACAGACATCAGTCACCTACTGACAACCTCCAGCAACTATTCTTTCAGCAACCTGTTACACTTCCATTTACGTCCTCAAAATAAAAAGACAGGAGAAGCCAAACCGAGGCAAATCAAACAAACTTTCCTTATGTTCAGTCAATCACTCCTTCAGAGAAGCCCACCGGGCATATCAGGAAACAGTAGCTATTCCAAAGCAGAGGAACCAAATGAAGACAACTCCAAGGCAAAGGAAAGGCAACTCTTTCACGCTGCAGTCAGCACAATTGCTCTGTCACTCCAACACTCTCCATCTTACAATCCTCTCCAGAGAGAGGGACAGAGAGATAGTACCAGAGCAGAACCTATCACATGAGATACAGATCTCAAAAACACAGACAAACTATAGGATGAATACAGAACTGGAGCCAAAGGACTCAAAAATCCCCACTGGTATAAGCAACGCAAAACTTCAAGTAAAATAGCATCAAAACAAACTCTTGGAAATGCAACCCAACAGCTCAGATAATCCTGTAATAATGTGGTTGCTCTTACCTTTGCCATCTGTGCCTGCACGCCATTTGCTTTGAGAGATGCTACTGCTTTCTGTGCTGCTGCTGGACTGTCAAAATCTACAAAACCGTAACCTGAAAAATAAACAGATAAATAGACATTTTCATTATTATCCATGTGTACGTGTGTAAATAAAGACTATTTTTATCACATTGTCCCATAATATTCCAGTAGCACTGTCACTGCCACTGCCATCAGCCACCAGCCACCACACCTCTGTTTCTCACAGCTCTCCTGCGGAATCTAGTGGGGTTTAAGGAAATGCAATGACCTGAAGCTTCAAAGTGCAGGAAGGTACGCAGGAGAGTGGGAGAGAAGGCAGCCCTTTGCCTGTCCTAACAGATAAAAGGTCTCTGGCAGCAGGAGGGCACACGCTCGTGGGGCTCTTGTGCTCTGCCATCTTGCTCCATCTCTTTGTTAAGACGAGGCAGCAGTATGGCCCCTCCCTGCAATACAGCTTGTAGTGGCTGGTTTTGTGAGAAAACAACACCCTTTCCCTGTCCTTGAGCCCATGTGAGAATTAAGCTTCAGAAGAGGTGGGTAGCAGGTCTCTGCAGCAAGCAAGGCCATCTGTGTAGGGGCAGGGAGTGCAGTCTTCTAGATGGTGGGAGCAATTAAGGGAGAAGTCACAACCTGCACTCTCCAAGTGACTGCCAGATAGCTTTAGAAGATGGTACAACAAAAAACTTGCAGCCTGGTTAAACCATATTCCTTTCATCTCGCCACCCTTCTGGAACAAGGGCCAGATCCCTACCAGGAACTGCTTTAGGGTATCATCTGAACAGCAGCTTAGTGAGGTCAGATCTTAGGGATTGGCAAGGGATAATCAACTGCTTTTAAGTGGCTTTCCTACTCCCAGTTATTTGCTTTAGTTTAGTTTATTAATCGTCCAGTCACTTCCTATCTTCTCTTCCACCCTCTCCACTTTTAATTCCCTTAACCAGCAAGACTGGTATGTTCAAGCAAGTCTAGTGCTGCTAAGCCCCTACTGGATATCAACAACTCTGGAAGTATTTTTATTTTCCTAAAGATACAAAGGAAGGCAAAGAGGAGAAGGAATAGACTTTTCACAGATTCTAAGCACTGAGTTAGTTCTGATCTTCAAGAGCATTCAAATGTCTCGCTCATTAAAGATTTCAACAGGGTTAGGAAGATTTAAAAATCTTTCCAAGCACCTATTTAGGCAGCTGCATGTACTTCACACTCGATCCAGGGAAAACCCCAGCCTTCATCTTATTAAGCAATTACAGTGCACGTGCTGCTCGGACAGTCTGTGGCCAGGGGCCACCTCTTTGGCATCTCCCTGGGAAGCCATAAGGCTGAAATCAAACTGCCTGAAAACTTTAATAATATTAGCACAAGCATATTTAGAGCATAACAGCTCCTTTGCAGACATCTCCATTTACTAGGTCAATACAGATCATACAGGAGGCAACCACAGATATGTTTTTCTGCCATAAACATATTTATTTCTTTTGCCAGCATCTTTTCCAGCTCCTGGGGGGGGGGGGGGGGGGGGGGTTCTTTTCCTCTCTCTCTCCAACA
>WUAM01000272.1:354517-422330 GCA_024336885.1 Actenoides hombroni | reverse complement strand
AAATAAAGTAGAAAATGTTAATCTTAAAAGCTACTTTTTTTGTAATTGACCTTCCTCTGTTTCCTTTAGCAAATCACACACAACAATATTATCCCTTTTTTTTAGAGATATATTGGTATTAGGAGTCTCTGTGGTAGGCTGTTCTTTCTGTTTCTTTTTTTCCAGAGAGCCTTGTCCATTTTCTTTTCAGCCCTAAGGTGATCACTCCTATTCTTCACTTGCCAGGTCCTCCTCTCCCTTCTCCTCTAAGGTGACATAAAAAGAGAAAGACTCATGCATAGGCTAGGAAGATAGATTGATTAATGACTTTTCCACTCCTGTAAGTCATTTCAAAGGAATCATTCTATCCAGGGATGACAACAGGGAAGATGTTTCCATAAAACTCTGCTTGCTTCCAGCAAATACATAATCATACAAACAGAGGCAAGAAGAAAGTGAAGACCTCATGCTCTGGTAATGCAATTCTTTTCTGTTTCTTTGACACCCTCCCCCTTCTCCCCTCCCCTCTCCCCCCATCTGTTTTTCCCATACTTCCTGCTATGTTTTGAACAGATCTTTACTGCATTTTATATATTTCTGTCATTTTCTTTCATCATGTCCTCCTGCCTAGCCTGTTTTTCTAGCCTCTCCAGCCCCCAATTTCCCTTGTCTGCTTATTTCAGCTATTAAGAGGGAAACAGTAGTTCCCACAAAAAAAAAAATAAACCAGCTTCTAAAGTTGAAACAGGAAAATTACAAAGGCAACAGATGCTTAGGAGTCCAGTACAGAATAAGAGGCCTTTGAAAGAAGGTGAAAAGTAAGCAGAAAGGTCTGTTTTGAAATGATAATGTAAGAAAGGAACCAATCAGGGAAGAAATAAAGTGAAAACTAACCTAAATATTTTCTTGGAATTGAAGCTTCCCCCCACCCCAGTTAAATAAATAAATAAATGTTTTTGTAAGAAAAGTATACTACATCCATTCTTTTGCCTGTCCAATATGCTTATGTACTTACTGATTTTATCCAAAACTGGGAGTACACTTGCCAAAATATCATGAAAATCTTCCTACTAATGAGATTTCTAGACAGAGGAAATGCCAGAATTTCTAGATAAATCAGAAACAGAAAGCAGTACTAGGTACTTACATGGAAAATTTCTTACATGAAGGAGTCCAGCCCAGTATTACAAACAAGACCAGGCCCACGAAGTGCTGTACATATCTTTTTAACACTCCAATATGGTAACCAACTTTTCAAGATTTAGTCTAGCTGCTTTGGGAGAGGCTTTGCTACCAACACTCCCAAACACAAAGGACAGCTTGGTCCTAGCTGAAAAGCCAAGGGCACAGAACAAAGAAACTGAAACCTTAACTTGATGGATGCTGCAGTTTAGGGTTGCAGCACATTTCTAGGGCAGTGTGAGAAAGCAAATAAATACTCTGCTGGTGTCACAGCCCTTGGTTGCCTGATGCAACAGTTCCCTGCTGCAACTTGTTTCACAGGCTGTCCCATAAACACAGCTAGAAAATACTCAAGATGGAATTGGGGCCTTGGGAAGTTTTTGAACACACCTACAGTATTTTTTGTCTTTGTTTCTAGAACGGCAGGGTGAACATGTCCCTCTGCAAGTGTCACTATTCAGCCTTTATCAAGCTTACAATGTGGGGCAAGAGCCAGCTCATGGCATGTGCCAAAGGGAGAAGAAAGGAAGGGAAAGGAAGGCAAGACTCTCATGCTGGGATTGTACACAGAGGAAGGGACAGGGCAACAAGGCACTCATGCAAGGCATGGCATAGGTGGACAAGGAAAGATAAAAAACATTAGGGATATTTGCACATTGCATTTTAGTTCTAATAAACAAAAACTAGGGCAATGCACCCATTTTTATCACAAGGCTCCACCAATGAGAACACTTCTAATGAGAATGCAACATGGACAAAAGCTTCTCTTAAAGTGTGTTCATTCAACACTGAACACTTCCTAGACAAAATCCAGAAAGACTTCCTAATAGGGATTAGCTCATTTTCAGTGTGAACCAGGGGGCTTTTGAACGAAAATACAAAGTGTTTGGTCAGGAAAACTAACCTGGGCCAAATACTGTTCTCACTGGCTCTTGGTCTTTCCTTCCCTCCCCTAGCTGTTCTCTCCCAGTGATGACGAAGGTTATGACTGTCACCACTACTTCTTCCTATTAGCACACAGGAAAGACTCAGAGTTCTTGCTCGATTCCATTCATTGCACCTGGGTTATGCAGGCAAACTGCAGCAAGCCGACACAATGAAAAGCAAGTATTAGCTGGAAAGCATGAACTTTTTTTTTTTTTTGCCTCAAATTCTCCTGCTCCCTTACATTTTTTTAGAGCAATCCTTTCTTCTTTAGCATTTCTTTCTCTACAAAGTAGGTGGAATATACAAGTATGCACATTATTGTATGTATGCACAACTTTCAAATAAAAACAGGAGGTCAAGTTTTCAGTTGGTATCATTTACCATATTGAAACAACCCCCCCAACCCAGTATTCAGCATCCTACTAAACCTTGAAATGTCCTTTTACACTTGAACACTACACAGGTACTATC
Source organism: Actenoides hombroni (assembly GCA_024336885.1). Taxonomy (NCBI): domain Eukaryota; kingdom Metazoa; phylum Chordata; class Aves; order Coraciiformes; family Alcedinidae; genus Actenoides; species Actenoides hombroni. The sequence goes on along the minus strand of WUAM01000272.1, from coordinate 419,771 downwards.
ACTCAAAATCAAATGTGGATTGATACAGACATATCAAGGAACAAACAACTCGCTGCATAGATAGAGATGTAATCATTCTCTGGCTATGGCTGGTGCCAAACAAATCAACTATCTGGTAGAAACAACTCTGTATATACCAAGCGGGCTCAATTTAACGAGCCTTTCACCCACCCTCAATGAGATGCTCTTTGAAATGAAAATGCAGAAAGCAAGTCTTGTAGATTTTGGTGGTATTTAACTGAATGTGGAAGAAAGAATTACCGACTTCATGTACATCTGCTTAAGTTCATAATTACCACGGGAAATCAAGGCATTTTTCTTAATCTCTTCTTAACTGAAACAGTTTAAGTCCATTTTTGTTGTCACCTCCCCAGACTGTACCCTTTCAAGGACAGTTCCACTGCTTTTAATCTAAAATACAATAACCTGCTTCATACACAATACACATAAATTTTCAAATCTCTCCATGCCAGGCAAGGGCAGTAAATTGAGGAAAGAACAATGCCAGGAACTTCACATGTGCAAAGCCTGTTTCCTAGCAGGGGATCAATAACAGCTGAGTGCATTACAGCCACAGGGAAACCAGCATCAGGTTTGCTCTTTTGCTGCTGGAGGTCACCAGTGCTTTCAGTACAACCAAACCTGATGTCATGTCACAGGGTAGAAATGTGGAGAGATCCCTGACAGAGCTCTGATCAAGCCAGCATGGGTTTTCCTTGCACAGACTAAGTAGAACATCTTTTTTTCTTCTTTTGGCTCCATTTACATCATAACTTTACCAGCTACATCCATCTTACTAGCAAAAATAATAATGCTAAAAAAATTTCTAAAGTATTTCAATCTCAGCTCCCCCTTTGGCAGAGTTACTCTTTCCTGTCAAAAGGAAGGACTCGTTTGTCCAGCCTACAAGACTACAAACTGAAGGGTGAAATGAAAGAGAAAGTTCTCAGTGGTTGTCCTAGATCACTGTAAAGGGAATGTTACCTTATTGTGACTCTTCTTCTATTTACTAGTTGAGCTTATCCTTTCTTATTCATTTCACTACACCAATGCTAAACAGACCTTCCTATAACATAACCCCTATATTTACCTTTTGGCAATTAGACTAACTAATCTGATGCAAAGCATTACAGTAACACAAAGTTTTACTGTTAGTATTGTAAAAATAATCAAAATTCAGAGGGAAAGGGAAGATGCCAGCTGGCAGATTGAATATCCAGTCTCACTTATTGGCAGCAGTTTCATTGTAATAAAAGCAGGACCATTGATGATTATGCAGGCTTGTGCTTCCAGTCTTGAACTGGTTAATGAGCTGTTAGCTTATTTCACAGAAAGCTGCTTGGGGCTCAAAATATTGTCTGATCAGCTTTTTTCCATGGAGCCAGGATTCCCAAAAGCAGAAGTCCTTAAGCATACGCTTAGAGTAAAACCAGCATTTAGGTGCTTTGGTTAATCAGAATCACAATAAGAAAACTCAACATAAGAAAATGAAAAGGTTTGTCCCTCTGAAAAATACAGATACATTAGAGTATTAATGGCCACAAATCCTCCTGATTTAACTCATCTCTAAACCGCACATTTGACTAGAGTTTCAGCTAAGTATATGCATATATACACATACATACAAGCAAACATACATAGACATAGCATGTATATTTCATTTTAATAAATCACTTCTTTGGTGTTTGTGCCTTGATGTTGCAAAAAAACTGTATAGACTCTACCAGGTTTTCACTCCTATTCATGACATCTGAATTAAGCATGGTTAAAGGGTAGATTCCAATTAAAAAGGACCTTTCTGGCTGTCTAAGAAAGGTTACGCTAACCAGTGACGCAGAAAGATGGATGCGTGGCACAGAACATACTGAAGTGACACCCTATACTGGCAAACATGGACTCTTGTTGAAAGCTGAAAAGTAACAAAATCTCTGAGGATGTACTACAACTTCCGAAAGAGATTTTCGGAACATATGGACCATGGCTGCGTCACTGAAAACCAAAGAAGACTGTTAATGTAGTCAACAAACAGAATCTCATCCTGGAATAATTAGTATTCCTGGAATAAGCAATAGCTACTAAGGAGAAGCAGACAAAAAGCCACTGAAAAATGAAAATAAAGACACATTTTACTTCAGTAGACAACATGGTTACCACTCACAGGAAGCATCATTAATTATAACTTAGAGAAGAAGATTTCTCATCTTGTAGGAACTTATTAGCAACTGATTGGTCCAAGGTAGGCTTCAAAACACATGAAAATGACAATTCTGTAATGTTACTAACTAGAAAACATCTATGATGGTGAGATCAAAGATCAATTCTACAATTTTTCCTTGGCAAATTCCCATGAATCAGAATAGGAAACCTCACATGGCGCTGGGGATGTTGACAACCAAGTAGAGATAATAACAGGCAAGTCAGGCACTGGTAACCACTGTCTACTCATGGGAAGACCAACTGGAATGGCAGAACACTGTTTCCTCACATCCATACCCACAATATGATTCAAATGTATGGTTCAAATGTATCTAATGTTTTAGACTGCCTCCACACCATATCAAAGGAACTAATGTCATGAGGAACCTAATTTCTGATTAGTAAAACTATAAGTCAAGCTCAGGAAAACCTGACGCTCTCACAGTGTTAGGAAAATCAACAGCAGAAGGCTGGAGGATCATCAGATTTGATTTCAGTAGGAAAATCTAAGCTGAACTGGAGAGCAGGCTTCAGTGTTCTTAGGTTTGGTTCAGAGCTCAGGAAGTCACAATTTTGCCTATATGACAAATGAAAGGTAACACAGTAGCTACAGCTGCAAATAGTTTCCAGGAGGCTCATCTGAAAGCCTGCATAAGTGTGGATACCGGCACAGGAAGAGAACAAGTCAAACAAAATGTTAATTCCTAAAAAATATGTCCTCAAAGAAAGAGGCAGGAAGACAGAGCGTGTGAATCAAAGGTGATCTAAATTACTCTGATTATTGGTGACAGGCAAAATAGATGACCAACATTAGCATATCTAAGGGAAGAGCGGACTGGATTTCAGAGTCCAGAAGATCATATGCCTACCAGATTTTCACCTTCAGAACAGTTACTGAGAAGCACATTAAGTGGCAAGACAAGCTCATTAACTTAATCAGTTTTTGATAGCATCTGACAGCCTCCATCACTGCTCACTCAAACACAGAGGAATCTGAAGGTTGATCAGGAGCAAAACAGACCTTTGTTCTCACAGACATGGGAGGACATGGCTGGGTTGTTCTTGTTGTGGGAGGAAAACAGCATAAATTATTTGTTGTTTTTACTGTCTTGAAAGGCAATGCAGAAAGAGCCACATTACCCTTCCTGTTACCCCTGTAGTAGCCACCCTCTTGCTCATCCTGACACACTGTTGGCCACGGCACCAAAAAATGTGGGTTCCCAGGACTCTGCCATGGGCAACATACAGAGTCAGGACACTGCTGTTTTGATCCAGGCTGCTATTTACTTTGTCCACTTGTAGCAACCCTGCACCTTTATATGCCATGGGTTCCTATTAAAAATAATAACGGGTCTCAATATGTGCTATCAAAGCGAAGCAAATTAAATAAAGGCATGGGAACAAAATATGTCCTTTGTCTTCTGCAGGACATTGACATGGATTTTGAGATGAAGAATGGATAATGGATACTATCTAAACATCAGCTTAGCACTCTAGCAGCAGACTAAGGTTTGGCATTCAATGCAAAAATAGCAAAATCACAGTTCAACTATCACACAGGCACACCTCAAAACTTCACACAGTGGTGATAACACAAACAAGATGATGCTAATGAGAAGTTATCAAAAATCACAAATTCATTTAGAAAGCAAAGAAACAGAAAACTTGACAGAATTCATATATTTTGGCACTGGCAGGAATTTTAGGAAGGATATTCATTAAGACCTATAGGCACACTGTTAAGCATTTACTCATTCAAACAAAACCAAAATCTGTCCATCAAAATCAACATTTAAGACTGTAATACAAGTACTCTTCACCTTAGCAAACTGGTATAGACAAATACCCTTGAAAGATGTTGTATTTCATCTCCGTAATGTATCTTGAACGTATGATGAAAATGCCTAGTTCATTTGCTAAGAACAAAGCCTTACCATCTATCTTGGCAGAAGCACTACCCGGCACCTGGGGAACATGTAAGGGAGTCTCTCCATTGGCTTTTCTTCAGGAAGGGATAACATATGGGACCCAACATAAAGACTGCACCAAGAGCAGGCCAGGGATGTCAACACACGTAGAAGAGTGAGCTACTATTTGAGATTACAGGATGTATTCCAGCTGTAATACATCATTTATCTGTATTTAATGTCCTTATTCTATTATAGTCTATACTCCACAGGATATACCACTGGATCTACAAGTATTTCTATTTTGGTTTTTTTTTTCTTTTCTTCTATGATAAAAGAAATACTGGGTTTCTACTGTTGGCAGCTTTTTCATCTCAGATTTCTTGGTAAAAAAAATTTATCTAAAAGTCAAACTCAGGAGTTTGTTTCCCTAATAATTTGTAGTTCATTGTTGTATTTTTGGATTTTGTTTGTGTTGTTTTGTTTGTTTTTAATGTTTGGGTTTGGCAAAAGATGAAGCTTGAGGAACTGCAATAAACAAACCTGACTAAGCAGATAATGATACCTCTTTTTAGTTCTATTTTCAAAGACGATAAAAAAATAGGATGCTGCAATAATCATTGATTATTTGCATTATAATGTAGAAGAAAGGCTTACACTAAGATTGGTACCCAGATTGCAAAGCCTCATAGAAACCTAAAAGGCAGATATACTTCACGTCTCAAAGAACTAAGGATAAAATATGAATGACAATTTAAGCTTGGGAGACTCCAAAAAGTTATTTATTTTCCCTGTCCAAGAAAGAGTTATTTGTTTGTTTAATTGTGCCTTTTAATAAGGAATGTTAAGGACTCTTCTGTTGACAGGAAAAACAATACGGTCCAAACCATTTCAGCAAGCATGTCTATTATTCACTGGATAGTATTATTCATATGACATGTACTGGATTTGCTGCAAGCAGGAGAAACATTGTATTTGCTGCTGAACAGAGAACAGCTTCTCAGCCATGCTTTACCTATTTTTTTTCCCAAATATTAAATATTACATCACTGTGAAATAAATTAATTGACCTGTGCTGTGAACAAATAAATTACAAAATTCAATATGCTGCTTTGAATTTGCAGCTCATTTCAGCAAGCCAGTTTTGCAGTAGCTCTAACATATGAGTTAAGTAAGCCTTTCTGACAGGTGTAAAAGCCTTTCAAACCACTTGCAAGGTTATGCTAGCGAAATATGACAGAAAACGTGGACTAGTCACAATATCATATGTTCCATATCAGCAAGTATCATAACAGAAAGGCTCACTACACCACATAAAATGTACTATGTGGTAAAACAATGAGTGTGCAGAAATTATGACATAACAGATCAGGCAGGAGCTGGGGCTCTAATTTGGCAGGTTGTTTTGCCATAGGATTAACCCAAATGAGACCTCACTAACTGGGAAAAATAAAATAATGACCTTATCCAACAGGAGCATTGCACTATGCCTAAGGAGAAAGGAAGCAACATTCATTCACCTGTTTGCTTTTTCAATGCTAAAAAGACTTACTTATACAAGATTTTGGCAGTTTCATATGTGTTGCCTTCCTCTGCCATCCAGTTGCGTGCGCTTTCTCAAAGGGACTTTACTGACCTCTCTTCCCAGATGTTTCATATTTGAGAAAGTGTCATAAATCGCTGCTGGAGCAGGAGACACTGCTGGCTCTGACCCATGCAGTGCTCCAAATCCAAGTTTTATTTTGTTTTGCCTAATCCACGGCTCACGTCCACTCCTTGGCTCACGTGCCTGCACCCAGCTCATCCAAGCAAAACTCTGCATACTTTGCAAAGAACACTTTAATGGCCGTGACCAGGGGATGCTTTTGGTTGTTACCAAAGCTGGGTGACTCTGCTGAGTGCCTCCATTCAGAAGAACGATGAATGCTAGGAAGGGAACTATTTCTCTATCACAAGACTGAATAGCTGACGAGCCAAATATCATCTAACTACTCACTTGCACTCTGCGCTCTTGGACAGAGCTCTATCCTGGAAAAAATGAGTCCGTGTGGAACTGCAAGCTGGACTTCAATCAGGTCTCTGTGCTATGAGGCCAGAACTGCATTTGGTATGTGATCCAGAAACTTCTGCAGAAGGTTCATGTGAAATACACATTGCCTAATGTTGAGAGTCAGGCAGCCAAAACATATTTTTCTAAACATCCTTGTTCACATGAACTTCAGCCACTATTTACTAGTATTCAAGTAAAAAAAACCGAAAAAAACAAAAAAAAACAACTTTCAAATGACATCAAGACTGATCTAATGCTTCGATTTTTTACTAGAGGGACAGCTGTTTATACTGGTCTGCCTCACATCTGTGATAAAGCACAGCTTACCAAGACAGTTGAGGGCTGGCAGTGAACAGAACTGAAAACCAGGTGTTTTAAGCTCCTCAAACCTGAATTCACACAAACAAAATGTATTTTTTTCTGCCTCCCTTAAAAAGAAAAAAAAACAAACCCTAAGGAGTATTCAGAGAAAGAAACATGAACAAGTGAGGTATCAACAAACACAAAGGCAGCCCAGCAGGACAAATAAACTAGGGATTAATTGTTTTGCTCTATGACCATCAACAAAGTCTATCAGCTAGTATCTATTTCTAGAACTTCCAATTCAAATTACATCTAATGAGTTTACAGTACAATTTTTAAAGGGTCTCGCCTGAGTCATAAAGACTGAAGCAACCATTAAGCCCCATTTGTTAACAGCTATGATAACTACACTGTCATTACGCACGCTGTAGGACACCGTGCTACACAAAGGACTAATGTTATTTCACCAGACTAGAAACACTTTAAAGTCATCTTGTGCAACTAGTAAGACAGGCAAAACACATTTTCTGATCATAAAAAGCATTCTGGAAATTGCTGAAAGTCATACATTAGCAACAACTGTACATTTAAAATATTACGTTATTCTACCATTTAAACAGACTGCATTCACCTGCCAAGTTTAGCTTGCAGTTTCTGTTAATTATAGTTATCAAAACACACAACTGTTGTAGTTACATTTTTGCTTGGATTTGATGATAGCTTTGCCCTCTTACTGCCTTTAACTTATTTTCATTAGAAGCAGCAAATTCAAACCCCCCTTTTTTTTTATTTTTAACAGCATTAATTAACACGTTATTATAACTGTTCACCAAGTCTAGACAACGTGTTGTGTCAGCAGATATGTCAGCAAAAGTGATGAAAACTGTGGAACTATACTTGAACCCTGATGGGTAATCAAAACATATATACTTATAATTAATTTGTCACCACACTGAAGATTTGAAATTGAAATCTACTGGCCAGACTCTGATCTTAATGTATATCCAGAGAACACTGAGGTTATGAGAGATTATTCAAATTTACAGTGACATAGCTAAAATTGGATTCTGAAGTTTTGTGTCTTCAGTTTTAGAAAATCAGGGGGTTGAGTAAAGCACGTCCAAGATACTGTGAGAAATACTACCTTGATCTCGGTCTTAAGGAGATCTTTATCTTCCCACTTATCTAAATAAAATGAAATGGAACAATGGCACATCACAGGATCTTGTGGCCATGTACGTAAGGCTAGAAATCATATAGCTCTTCTTTTGATAGCTCTTCTGTATCAGAAAGAAGATGTCTCTGACAGCATTGGCATGCAATACTGCAGTAGTACTGGATCAGTTTTCAGAGGACTGGTGTAATGGATAACAACTGCTACCCTACCATATGTTCATCCCAAGAAAATATATTGCATTCATGTAAGTCATGTGTAGCTAAGTGTATGGTTTCCCTTCAACCCAAGGTTTTATCAGAAAGCTTAATGACTTAGATCCAAAGAAAGCAGATGTATTATACAAAATACACCAGTTTATAGAGACAGATCAATAACAGTGCAGCATTCCATGTTGCACAGAAGAATGTGAAAGGAAAGAGAACTTAGAATAAAATGAAAGAAAAAGGAAAAAAAGTCTCAGGAATCTTCACTTAATTATCAGTTTGGAATCTCCATTTAAATATCAGTTTTATATACACTGGGTTTTACACAGCTTTAACTTTTATGACATTGTGATGATTTCTCTAGATTTAAGGGAAGAATTAGCACACTTTTTACATAGATTACAAAAATATAAAGATAGATTAACCTAGTCAAATGTGCACGGTGAAGGTAGCTTTTGTAATTCTAGAGAAGGAATTATTGTACTGTTGTTTATACAGTTCAGAAGAAGCAAGGTGTCACCACAGGGAATAAGTCCTCATCCTCTCTTGTTTAACAAGTCATTTTATCATTATCATTTTCCGAAAGAAATATTTATAAAAGATTCTCTAAAGATATTCATTTGAGGGTATACGCCTAAACAGACAATCATGTAATACAGCAAACATCTTAATTTAGAGTTAACATTTGGCAGCATGTTCCTCTAAATGTTCAACTGATAACTATCAAAACGTGTCACCTTAAAGAAGGACTTTCATCCAAGGACAGAGGATGCGAGATGCACATCTAGTGACAGAGCAATGTTTTGATCCTCTTACAGGTCACAAATTTTCTGTCTTACAGCATTTATACTAGTTACTGTAGATACTTAGTTTCTAAATCAAAGGCTTTCACACGTCTTACTATGACTTCTTATGAGATGCCTTTGCCTGCAAGGTTTTGACTTCTCTACTTCCTAGTGGAGTCAATATCTATTTTTTAATCCCCAACAATTTTAAGTGGTCAGGGTAATTCACGTCTAAAAGCTGAATGCTTACTTCTCATTAAATTAAACTTCTATGCCAGACTAGAGAACTTTTTACTCATTTGCTCTATTTCCTTCTATTCGTACTGCTGCTGCAGACTACACCAGTCTGCTTCAGGCTTTCCTCTAAGTGCATCCTGCAAGCAGCACTGGACCCAGACACATTCGCTCTCCTGGGCTATATAATCCAATGCTCCGACTCTACAAGGCATTCATCATTTTGCTGCAACTTGTTTCTAAGACAGACACAAACATTGCAGGCGCAACAGCAGAATGGACTGGGAAGTTGCCAGGCAAATACTTTTCCTCTGAAAAATACCCCAATACATTTAAATTAACACAGAACAATACAGTGGTTTGCACAGACCTTTCACTTCCACACTGTAATTTCTACTTAGAGTTGCAACAGGGCAAAGGGTGGCAGAGCAGGCAGAGGGTCAAGACACCCCCAGGGGTGTGGAAGAGGTCAGGCTGGGCTCTGGTTCAGACCCAGAACCCCAACACCAGTTTTTCACCTCTCAGACAGCTGTCTGGATGGAGGTTTTCTTTCTGGTGGTTTCAACACTGTTAACAGTGCCAAGCTAAGGACAGGAGAGAAGCAGGTACAGAGGAAATACCTTTTATTAGACAAACAGCTGGAAAAGATACTTCTGCACACACAAGCTTTTCTTCAGATTTGAAAAAGCAGCACACTGGTTTTTTCTCCCTCTTTCTTCTCCCTTGCCTCCATTTCAAAAAATCTTGGGTTCACCCCAATACAGACTAGGTGAAGAAATCCTCAGAAAGACTTAACAGATGGGAAACTCATTTTTTTGCCCTGTTTCGTCCAAGAGTATTAATTCACTGCTGACTGCAGCTGACAGAGTTGGACCTTGAAGGGAAAAAAGCCTACTGAAATAGCACTCCAAATGGACATAGGAAAGTAGTAGGCAAAAGCTTATTTCTAACTTAAAATAATTCACAGAAATGTTGCTCCAGCTGACACTGCTTGCTCCTAAGCATCTTCCAAAATAAAATAACTGGTTAAAAAAAAAAGACCATTTGGACCCAAGGAAATTGTGCAGAGATTTTGGGGTTTGAGTTTGAGTGTCTTCTGTTTAAGATGGATATCTAACTGCACCTACTGATAATTGAAATATTTACAGACAAGGACACTGCTGGTTTGGAATGGTCCACATTCTTGGGCTTTTAATGATAGCCAAGAAAATAGTCCTTCTGTTAGTTCAAACTCTGTTTTGGCACATCAGCTTTGCTATTCAACCAGTAAAAACACAACTCAGCTGAGCTGCACAGATGTTTTGAACTCATGCAAAAGGCCAAGCAATGTGGTCAACATCCTACCACCTTAAAGTTGTTTTCCTGAGCAATGAAGCACACATCTGCACTGCATACTTCTTTCACCAATGACATCCAATAAAGAGCAACTAATTTAACAAGCTTGCCAGTAGATGCTTCAATATTTCACTTATGTCAGAAAGAAAACATACTTTTTTTAAAAAAACACAGATATTTAATATATCATTGCTGCTTGGACTTGTAAGTTAGGCATTAGACATGAAGCTTACAGAAGTCACTGAAACTGGGGAATAAAAATAGATTTGTAAAAAAGTATATTGATTTTTTTTTTTTAAAGGGCATGGGGAATTTTTCTCTGGGCATAATTCAACATGCCTCGTCAAAGAAACGTTTTCTTTGTCTGTGCAAATTGAGTGTTTATCCTTTCAGCCATTTGGGAGCTAGTGGATCTGTGCTCTTGGTGTCCCTCATGCCATTGGCATGTGTACACTTTTCTCATTCATTTCATACCAACCTCGTAGTATTGAGACCACCAGGGAGGGACTGAAGGCTTCCTCTTAACTGCATTCACTTCTGCTATCATTATGATCCTTTGTAGTCCTTCAAAATGCACACACTTTGAAGAAGCCCTCTAATACTCAAACTTTGAAAAGGCCCATTGTGTTCTCAGCTTGCAGTCTACACTAGTGCCCACTAGTCTTACCCAAAGACAAAAAACCCCACATTTCCAGCAGACATGTATATTGCCTTCTCTTGTCATCCTTTTCACAATGCAGTGTCCTCCTTTTTTTTTTGCTTTTGGATATTTCTAGAGAAATTTGTCCCTTTTGTTTTCACTATATGTGATCTATTAGCTGCATAACTTTACAGACCAAGATTTAGGTTTCACAGTGATTCTCAGGCATCTAAAACCTCAGAAGCTGAGGGAAAAAAATGGACTAATGGGGGCTAATTTGTCTGGCTGCCCATGCCAAAACCATAAAGATGACATGAAAATCAGAGAAATAACTTTGTGGATAGGTGGTCTGGCTCTGATGAAGATGGTTCTTGAGTCCTAACATCTGGCGGAACAATCATTTTCCATATATAACAAACTCAGCTATTTATTAATGTAAAAGTCTTTTACAAAAGGAAAAGCAGTGTGGAACAAATGCCAACTAAAAAACCCAGATCCAACAACAAGAAAAATATTAAAGAAATTTTAATATTCCATATGTAGTGATGTTTGTTCTCATAAGCATAAAGCATTTATTCTCTCCATTTATGATAATTTGATAGCCATATTAAAAATATAATGATACCAGAAATGTAAAGAGGGCAAAATATATCAGCAATAAATTAAATTACATTGATAAACAATAGGAACAACTAATGGTATTCTCCAGTTAGAGAAGTGACCAGCCCTTTTTCCCTTTAATTTTTAAAAAAATGTTCAGTATTAAGAACTATTTATGATTTCCTGTGCAGATTTTCTGAAAATGTTTAATTAACCCCAGAATTTTCCCTTATCCTCCAGCCATTGGAAGCAGGTATCTTGATAGTGGAAAATTATCTGCAAGTACTGAAGACTGGGAAAAAATGTGAAAGCTCAGGCTGATTGTGGGACACTGCCCTAGCCTTTCACCTCTGCTGAGTTGGAAAAAAAAAGTCTGTCTTAGGTCATAAGTCAAATGGGCTTCATGATATGAAGGAGTCCCTCAGGAATGCAGAGAAATGAGGAATGAGAGAGTCAGACACACCAGGACTCATAACCCACTTCTGTAGTGCTGTGAGTTAGCTTCCTATTAAAACCTCATACAAACACACTACTGAATCTTATTCTACTGAATTTTAGCTGGATGCATCCTAGAAAATTATTGAAAAATCTAAGCTTTCAATAACTGAAATCACAGACACACACAAAAAGCCCTTCAACAGTTTTTGGACCTACATCCATTTTTCTTCAGCGGGCTGAGAGAACGCTGGGTTAATTCCTCCCACCTGTGCCTCTATAAACAGGCATTTATGTCCTGTGCCTGGTTGTGCTCAGCGAGGCAACTCAAACAGCAGGGCCCCTGCCACTGCCCTCGGCAGCCTGTGCCACAAGCCTCCCCTCAGCAAGTGGGGTTTGGTTCAGCCTCACCTTCCTTCTCTTCATTTAATCCTGCAAGCCTTCATCTTACTCTCCTGAATCATCCTCCAGACCAGGTACTTAAGGTATCGCCAACTCCTATCAATCCCTAGTAGCCCAGGACAGCAGTAAAATATGTGTGTGCCAGGGGAATGGTACACACAGGATTAACTGAGGGGAGAGGTTTTCACTACAATACTTTTCCTCTCTGGCATAAGCACTAAAAAAGCAAGGCAAAGCCTATAATGTTTCTAGGGAGTAGGGGTAACTTTCTCTAGCCTAGCTCACACAGCTGGAAGGAAAAAGAAAAGCTTTGGGGCACAAATGACATTTTCAGAGCTCCCTGTATCATCATTGCACTGCTGCAGATATAACTGTATTTCTGCTCCTATGATAAACACTAATTATTATGCATATTCATCTGTGCATATATGTATATAGCATATCTCGATACATGCATCGCACATGTATGTAGCAGAGGAAAAGAGCTAGACAATGAGATTTTACAGATAATATGAACACATCAGACTACAGGCTTTGCATTAAAGGACACGTCTAAATAGAAATCTTTCCTCCAGCTACTAAATGCTCTGCTTTACACTGGACATATTGCAAAAGAACTGTAGCAACTGTATTCTGACAAGTAATAGTAGATTTTCACAAGGCTTTACACATGGTCAGGGATTCAACCCTGCCATTGAAGAGAACAGTCAGCCAGTAAATATCTTGTGCAGTTATTCCCTAGCAGGAATGTAATTATACCCCAGCATATCAAACCGCTCTATCTCTATCTCGTCCTTGCAACTTTGCCCTTTAGCAAACCCACAAAGGGGGAAGGAGAAAAAAAGAAAAAAAAAGGTGGCATTCTTGCTTCAAGAGCATCATATACTACTTTTAATCTCCCTCAATTTTCGCTGCCCTTAGAAACACTGAACTCTCTTCTGTGTGAACAACCTGACAAGAAGCCAGGGAAAGGGCCAGTTGTCGGTCAACAGGAAGTAAGCTGGAACAAAAGGTCCAAGTTGAGGAACGCTTCTCTGGGCTCTCTGTCGATGTGCAGCCTCGGCATCCTGCGTCTGGACCACAGCCAGCATAAAAATGTACTCTTGGTAACTGTGGGCTTTTTTTAAAAAGCCACAGTGCTTAATAACAAAACCTGACTGGAGAGAGAAGAGGACCAAAAAAGAAGTAGCCGAGCTTATAAAAACCAGCTAGTGCCTTCAGGTTCATTTAAAAAATGTGTTTTATTGACTTCTCACTTGATTAAAGGATATTCTTATTCTCTGCTTAGATACCATCCAATGTTTCATACTGCGCATCTATAGATTGTGAACCAATGTGAAAGGCTTAGGCAAAGCAATCCAGAGCCACTGTGTGAACAAGTTCATGTTTCTCTCAGCATCTTGGAAAAAATGAGCTCTTGAACTATTCAGAAATCCCATTAAACCCACACATGGGTAGAAAATAACTGCATTTCCAGAACATCTGTGTGTGCATTGACGCTAAATACTAAGTACGAGTAGACCCAACTAGTTTCTAAGCACTTCTGAGTTAACTGTTGTGAAAAGCAGAAGCTTCCAGGCAGCTGAACCAAGTGGCACATCACCAGCGCTAAAAGATGTTTGTTCACTGAAAAAAAAAATCTCCAAAGTGTGACTTTAGGAAGACATAGGGAGGCTCTCTAGATATCACAACAGGTGTGCAAAATTACCTGCTTCAGCACAAAACCAAACCACTTACCTCACGTGCAATAGCCTTTTGTATATACAAAGAACACGGAAATGTCTCATATGGGAAGATCTCTCTGTAGCCATCCCTGCAACTTTACTGCATGCAGCTTTGGGGGTGGATATTCAATTGAATGTCTCACTCTGTTTCTGGTTTGGTTTGTTTTCCCCATTTAAAAAAATGCTTCTGAATTTTTTTTGCACATAAGGAAAAAATATCCTTCAAATGAGACTCAGAGCTGAAATATGACTTTCTAAAACAGGACTGTGGATTCCTCTCCAAGTAATTTTAACTGGATGACTAAAAAATTTCAGTTGAATTATTAAAAATAGAAAGATACTTTTTCCTTACTGCTAGAAAATTTCTGAATGCCCTGAAGTCAGTTGGCTCAAAAAGCATCACTAATAAATAGAAAGAATAAAAATAATTCACAATTTATAATTCCTCATAACAATTTTTAATTTTTATGAGAAACTTTTTCCACTACATTATGCTTATAAAGGTGTTTGTATTTAAAATGTGGTTAAGTAGTTTTCCTTAAAGATCAGGATGACATCGAAAAAGTGATACAGGAACAAATTACCATCCATCATCTGTTTGGCTACCCCTTTTACAAGTTCTTGCTCCGGGAAAAACGTAGAGCAGCTTGCTGCTCCTTTGCTTAAGGTAATCTCTCTCATAAGTAACTTGCATTTGCCCCAACATACCGAGTGGGATGTGGACCTGAAAAGTCACTGAGGAGCATGGAAGAACTTGCTGTCTTACAAGAAGTTGCTCATATGGGCCTTCATTCCCTCTCCTTCCTTTATTGACTTTTTCATACAAATGGCAAGAATAAAAAAGTGGTAAGAAGAGATTTTTGCAACAAAAATTATCTAATATATGCTTAGGTCATACTGGGGACATACTTTTAACTAAGAAGGGGAATGACCACCTGACAACAGCTTTGAAAACCACATGTTGGAGTTCATAGTGCTAGCAAACTGAACATAGGAGCACCAAAGGGCACATCTTACTGCAATGTGTGAACAGGAAAGAGGTGCAAAAAAACCGCCAAAGTAATCCTTCCACAGTTCAGTTTGGAGGGTTGTGCCCGTTCAGCAAAGCTACATTTCATGATCAACTGGTGAAGCCCAGAGTAGAACAGAAAAATAACAGCAAGCCTAGACAGTGTGAGCTAAGAGGAAAGACTGAAATTATCAGGGTCAGATATTAGAGAAGGCTGAGGAGAGACAGGGTAAGAGTCTTCTAGCAAATTAACAGTTGCTGCAAGATGCATGGGTAAAACTATTTTTCCATGTTCATTGGGAACAGTAGCCTAAAAAACATCAGGGAAAATAGATTAGATGTCAGAAAAAAAGCTGTGGGTAAGCATAGCATGCATTGCCTGGGAATGTTCAGAAATCCCAATCATGGAACATTTGGGGGATAAGATGTAGGAATAACTGGATAAGGCACACAGGTGGATGGACTACATAAATTCTTACCAGCCCTATCTTCTATAAGTATTATTTTTGTAGAGCCCCATTTTAATCTCCTCTGAAACTGCAGAATTTATGCTAATAACTCTCACAACAACAGGTTTATACTACCTAGCTGTCATTGATAAGTTGAAACCTGTAATAAATATGTTTTGTAACTAATGAAACGTTACACATTTAGCTAACTACCACCTGAAGAAAGACCGCCTATTTCATTGTAGTATTTTTTTTCACTTCTAAGGACATATACGTTTTTCTTAAGATAACCTCTGTAAATTGAAAGACAGATAAGCATTTAAAAGGTTATATATGCAGTGGACATACAAATCTCAATTTTATATAAAAAAAATAAAATTGCATAGATATACATTTCAGCCTATTCAGACACACTACATAGCTGGCACTTCTGTTGCAGTCTGTTTGAAATTATGTCCATCTCTTACTGCAAAAGCTTTCAGAAGGCTTGAGAATAGATTCTGATCCCTTTTATTTTCAATGTTCAGTAACAAGATCCATGGAAGACACCTGCTTCTACCTTCTGGACATAACTTTCCACAATTTTAATTTGACTGATAGAAAATAATAAACCTCAAAGCTTTATAATAATGGTGGGCAGCTCTGTCATACTGACTTTCCATAGTCATCCCCTCTAGAAGTCAGACTTTTAGATAGATTTATTAGGAAAATCTGAAAGGTACTCTGGAGTACACTGTGTGAAACACAAGGAATGCAAATTTTCTACTTCCTTCTTTCGTGCATTTTGGGTTGTTTTCCTTCTTGTTTGTTCATGTGTTACACTGTCAGGCACATGGAAATTAATCAGAAGATGTGACCCAAATGTCAGTGCATTTGCAGTGGAAAAAGGCAATTTCAGAGTCTCGTGCTTAATAAAATTTTTGCATGATTTCCTACAGCTGTTATCCGCATGTTATTTCAGGATAGCTGAATCACTGCACTGTTAAAGAACTGAGACATGCAAAGCACACTGAAAATGCAAATCCACAAGTTACTTTAAAGTGGGATGTAAATGTAACAGAGCATTTGGGGCTACCACTGATAAATAACCACTATGTTATCCCTGCCACCAGATTCTGGATTCCAAACCCAAAACCTACTAAACATATGTATTTGCCACATGCAATTATAACATCCTGATTTAGTCACTGGAGTCTCTTCCTTCCCTTAAGTTTAACCCTGTTTATTTGTAACATGTTGTGGGTTCTCATTGCACTCTAGAATCTGGAGACAAAACAAAACTCTGTGGTTTAAAACAAAAGCTAAATAGAAACGCTTCCCGCTGAACTGCATGTCCAATGATCCTAAGGGCCACAACAACGTCTATGTTTCACATGATAGTACTGGAGCTTGGGGAAAAAAAAAAAATAAAAAAAAAATCTTGAAATGTTAAGGAGAACAGGAATTGGTTTGCCCTGTTATGAACAGGGATGCGATCACTCTATATTGCCTATACCACCTTTGAATAAGGAGCGTTCACCCCAGTCTGTCACACAACAGCAGCGTAAGTTCAATGAGTGCTAAGCTTACCCTAAAAAACAGATGAAAACAAACATCCATGCTTATAAAATACACTGCTACTGCACTTGGGTGGTCATCTGAGAAAGAAGAGATGCTGGGACTAAAGTCTGCTCTGGTATAATTCCAACGACCTCAGAGTTACACCAAGACCTACTTGCCCACTGCACTTACTGATACACATCAGGATTTTTAAAATAAAAACATATCTTGGGTGAGAGAGTTCCAGAAACAGATGCACAAAGCCTTAGAAGGGTTTTGTACACAGCATGGTGTAACGGAGTGATCCTGTCCAGCAAAACACCGGAAAAGCTCATTAATCAAAAGCCAGAAGCCCACAGTCGGGATTTTTTTATCTTCATATAATTTATTTACACAAACTTTGCACAATATTTTTCAACATCGTTTTCCTTTGGTATTTACTTATCTTCCTAGTAAAAAGCTTCCTGACAAATAAATAATTAAAAAATAGATTTTTCCCTTCCTAATTATTAATTACTGCCACTAGTAAGACAGGATATTTAAAGAGATATGACAGTCAAGAATAGCCTACTCCGATACATTTGTCAGTAGTCCCACAATTTCAGCCCTTCACACCATTTCTAATAAAAACGTAACATAAAATCATTAGAAAAATATACGGCTTATACAAAGGCAGGTGGCTGAAATGACTGTTAGAGGTATAAAATACTAGACTGATTTAAGAAGGCCTTTCTGGAGAAAAGCAGATTTTGCAGCTCATCAGCTGAAGCAGGCTGCCTACTCTGTAAAAGCAGGCAGGGTTGACTGGAGCGGAGAGGAAGGGACAGTGAGGAAACAAGTTGGTGAGAGGGGAAGATGCCCAAGTATTCACTTCATCGGGGCAAGGAGTAGGATCCAGATCAACAGAGAAACCCAACTGCACCTGAGAATAGAATGATCCTTCCATGTCCAGAGTTTTGGCTATAACTCTAGACAAACACTGACAAGGGTCCTTTCATGCTTCAGAGCAAAACACAGGATCACTGCCCTCCAAATGCTGCACCTCTGTTTAATTTATAATTTTTTAATAAAACTACTAGAAATTCCTGTACCCCATCCTCTTCTAACACCCTCATTAGAAGTCACTAATGATGGAGATCTATAGGTTCATGCAGAAATGGTGACCCACGGGACAAATTCATGACAGAACTTGTTTTTTCTCTTTTAAATACCTTGAATAATCACTGAAAAGACACCTTTGGAACAGGTTTTGTTGTTAAAAAAAAGGTGACTTATCAGTAACAAAATAACACACCCCTAAAACCAGCTGCTTCACATTCCATTCATCAATCTTTTGGTTGCTTATGTCAAACATTGACAGGTTTAATGTATTAAGAGGTTGGAGTTTGTCCTTGGCTCTAGCAGGAGGGAGGAAACGAAGGCTGAGCACCAGCCCACAGCACACATGCTGAAAAGCCTTAGGAGTAAATTGGGGCCTTGAAAACACTCATCCTGCCATGCCCTGTGATCACCTCATGCAGACACCACAAGAGATGCAGAGGTGTGTGTGCATCACCCTGAGTAAGGACAAAAAAAACGAAGCATGAACTAAAGTACCTTCTTTTGGATGCAATTTGGGCAATGCAACAGTTAGGCAACTCCAAAATCTCTCCTAGCCTTTATAATAAAACCAAAATAAATCTGTCCATACAAATGCACATACCAGAATGTTCTGCACTAACATAGGGTAAATAGCCCCTGTAAATGCAAACATACACCGAGCAGCCAAATAGATTTTACTAATTTCCATTTTGTGGGTCAATCTGAAGTGCCCAGAAAGAAGGTCTTGAAAAGAAAGAATAAGGACAAGTCATAGTACCTGTTACCTCCTGAAAGAGCTGACAGAGGGAGAAAACAGGAGCTAGTGTAGAGTGCTATTGTCCTGAACCACCCCGACACATTAGGAAACAAAAGACACTGGTGATACTGGGGTAAGACCTGTGATTCCTAATGACAGTTTTGTACAGAGAGTTTTGGAAACCATCTGATCACTACTTGTACTGGGACTTTGTCCTGTCTTGCTGTGTCCCAGAAGCAAATGCATCTACCCTGACAATCTGCTGGTTAGAGGAAAAAAAAAAAGGGCTGCAGGGCTGAGCTCAAGTTCAGATCCTGTTTCCCCAGAAAACTGGGAGCATCTCCAACACTCCTCAGGATAGCTGTCGTTTTCCTTGGGACTCCTTCCCCACAACTCTTTCAGAGCCTGCTATGAGAATCAGGGCAAGTTCATTCCTGTGTATACATACCCCAAGATAATTTGTTTGGAAAAGCCAACAGCAAAGACAGTGATCTTTCCTGTAAGTCTGTAGTACGAACACAGGAACCGCTCTGGTGCTGTGGAACATGTCAGTGCTGCGTGCCAAATTCAAGACAACTACATTATCCTACACATGGTTTACTCTATTATTACATTCCCATCTTTACGTTGGGCACAATCCCCCAGATAAAAAGAAAGGTTATTTTCATTCTCTGATATAGGTCTTCCTTATTCCAGGAAATGCAGTGGGTACTTTGGCCAAACAGCACCTTTGGCCACCCAGCTCCAACAGTTTAAAAATACCTACGGCTCACTGAGAAATATCAGTTGTGTGGTCAGTGTCATGGTCTATTTCCTGAAAGACTGTCCTGATTACAATGTAAGCAGGGCCTAGCTTGGCTAAGACAGGCAATAGGTTCAGAGTTAGTCAACTACCTAACTGACGTGTCCACCCAGGAGGATATAATAAACCACAAGTGTTACTTTTGAGATCCCTCCATTTTCCTGGGTATTATACATAGTCAACCAGAGGGAAAAATGTCTCAGGAAACACTGACCTGGAAAATCTGCTCTACCACACGCTTCCTTTAAAATTCTGTATAAAGGGATTAATGGTACTTCTCCCACATCCTGGGATGCTGGGACATCAAATGCATCCAAGACTGTGAGGCATGCTGGTACTTCAGCAGTGCAAGCCATGGAGGAAACCAAGATAGACAGATAATCCTCATTTATACCAGATGGGGAAACAGTGAAGCAGAGAGAAGTTAAGCAACCTGTCACTCAAAAAATAAATGCGGAGAGTGCTGCAAAGAGAATTTCATCCTCCTCTCCCTAGTACTTCAGATATTTGGAACAAGCTTCGACATGAAGAATATTACTGGAAATAATAGCATGGGAGACAAGCGACTAGCAGATTCCTAACTATGTAGCCCAATGAATATAAAACACCATCTCCTCTACCCCATCACTGGTGTTAGCATATATTACCACACAAAATGACTGAATGCAGCATGACTATACTCATTTTGATAGCGATTGTTTAAGTCAGTCAAGGGAAGAGCTGGCTGTCACTTCTAATCCTTTACTATGAAAGATGGCACCACCAGCTCTGCCTCAATCCTTTTGCAGGATCTTACACCTCCAAGCATCAAGGAGCTCACTACTACCAAACAAGTTTTGAGGCAATGTAGTAACTAATGACATTGGAAGATGGACTCTTCACTTCCACTGATACCTCTGCTTGGGTGATTTCAGGAAAAGAGTTCTCAGTCAAGAAATAGCAGTTTAGAAGCCATAAATGTGGGGACAGAGATGCCTGTGGGATTTGTGTGTCTTAGCTTTGCTTGCAATAATAGAACAGGAAATCAGATCAATAGTTTCAAATAAAAGTAAAAAAACCCAACAAAACAAACAACAACAAACCAAAACCACAACAATAAAACAAAGGAAAGAAAAGAAGAGAGAAACTAAAGTTAGACTGATGGCAACTGCTGCAAACGCTGCACTTTTGAAAGGATAGGTCTGATAAGAAGATACTCATACGTTGAGTTTATACCTTGCACGTTCAATCACAACAGTTACACAGCTACAGTATTTCCCATGTGCAAAATAGCCACGTATGGTAATTTAAACCAGCCAGGAAATGACCACTTTACAGAGTGATAGTTTTACTACAAAATGTTCAAATGAAAACTCAATATTCAAAAATGTTTACAAATAAGAAAAATGTATTTTCGTATCTGTGAATGAGAAAGCACCAATATTCCACCAGAAATTTTATTACAAATTTCTTCAAGTTCAGCCCTCCAGAAATGTCCAGTTCAAAACAACACATTTTTTTTAAAATGAGGTGCTGTAAAAATCATATATTTACATTATTAATAATAATTTATAGCAATTTCTTACAACAACACTATTTTGGCACTGAAAGATACGATTAGGCAAGAAAGCAGCCTATTTAAATATCAAGCTTTATGTATGGTCTTACATCACATACATATTTAAGCTTTTCCGGGAACAACATAGGCATTCCAGTCAATCATTTAAATAGAAATACAGTTGTCTGAATCTTTTTAATTATCAAAAACCTACCATTGTGTAACATTATATTCAGCAGGTCATCTGATTCTCTCTAGAAAAAAACAAAGTGCTGAGCTCACTGAGTTTAAATTTAAAACAGCAAAGCACCATGACCAAGCTCCCACCTTCCGATGGCAAATGCTGATGGAATACTCTGCTCCCCTTAAGACTAAAATATGTCTCACACTAATCTAATGGTAAGTTCTGTGAACTCTGACTGTAATGAAACTCACTACATACAATTATTAATGGAAAATGACCACAAAGATGTACGGCCACAATAAACTCGTTATCAATTCATAAGCCTATGCATGGGAACATATCTTCCAATGTTTACTCAGCATTAACACTACCATTTCTACTTACCTGAGTCACTGTAGCTATTATCTGCATGAGGGGTACTGCTGAAGATTTTTAGCAGATAAATTTGGAATTTTCATAGTAGTTCTAGAAGCTTGCATAGCCAGAAATCAGTACACTTCCTACAATTGTGCAATATGAAAAACACGGAATTAAAATGGCCATCACGACTTTTAAACTTGGGTTTACTGTGCAGGATTTTAAAATGTAGACTATGTATTTATCATTCAGTCATTACATTTCAATTGCCAGGACTGTGTTTTGGTTTTCTTCATTATACCAATTAACACACTCTTTTTCCTGGTCTAAATGTTTTTTATGAATTCTTTATCTCCTGGTGACACTTGTAAAGACCTTTGTGAGACGCACATAGGTCAGCAAAGCAAACTCAGAAGGTTTAGTCCTAGATTTGCCAACACTTCCCCCTGTGACTGTGGCTAAAAGACAACCTCTCCTTCCTTCCTTCTGTAGCTTTGGCTTCCGTGAAAGGATCTCAAAATAGACTAACAGACAACTATTTTAAGGAACAAAAGTTCTGACTGTTAAGAATTTAGTCCTATTGCTGATCCATTTAAATACAGACACTGCAAAATTCATTCACATGCCTATTAACTATAATATCTCAGGCTAACAGTAGTCTACAATTCGTGACAGTTCTCCAGTTTGAGCTTCCTAGTGGCTCTGACTGCATGAGTTGGGAGTCTTCCATCACCTCTATAGTAAGGACTAAAAATGCCTGACTTCAGAGAATCCTATCAAACTATTCCTTATTCTTAACCTTCCTGTTTCACATTTATTATTGGCCTAGGGAAATTTTCCTCAGAACAAGCAGTATCATCACTGCTTTCACGCAGCTTGGCCTTTCCTCCTAAACAATCTTCTTGCAGAAGGAGCTGGCCAATATACCTTAACAGTTACAGTCTCTAATAAGTAATTTATTTTTTTCCAGGCAAAGCTCATATCATTCCTACTTTCTGTGGTGATATATACCATATTCTCAGATGACAAGAAGGTGCTCTTTCCAGCCTTTATTTGCTCATCATCTGGGACTTGGGCTTCAGTCTTTTGCTGTTTGTTTGGGGTTTTTTTAAAGGTGATTGGTAATACATGATGGTACTGTCCTCCATTTGTAATTGAAGGGCAGACTTTTAAATGGAAAAACTATCCTAAGTTCCCTTTTTGAAAGATGGAAAAAAAGACATGATGGTTTGGCCAAGATTCAGATGACTAATGAGAGACTAAGCATTTCTTTCATTATTAACTTCATTAAGTTTACCTGCATTTGCATGTTATGTCTTGAACACAGAGAAAAATAAAAGGGGGAAAAAAAAAAATAAGGGCAGGTAGATACGATTGTTGTCTACAAACACATGAGAGAATGTCATTAAGGATCAGAGAGGCTGATTATTCATATTACCAACAAAGGGTAGAATAGGAAAGAATGGCCTTCAAAGTGTTTAGAAATCATTCCAGAAATAGTGCTGATTGAAAAGGAGAGACATACAAAATGAGACTTTAGAAAGGTTCATGACAGGTCACCTACATTTTTTTACATTACATTCACCTAACACATTTCAAAAATCGTCAAATTATTAAAATCACCTGTGCCCTAAATATTTATTAAGTAGTACTTCCTAAGTACATTTAAGAAGTGTCAGACTCTGGTTTGATTTCAAATCTAATGATAAAAACTATGATCAATCTCCCTCTTAAAAAAAAAAAAAAAAAAAAAGAGCCCAAGAGAAAGCAAGCAAAAGTAGTTTAAGGGCACTGATATATAAATTCCTAGTTTATAATGTCACTCACACACTTACCTGGGGTAATGCATCTTGTTCTCATCACTTTGATACCAATTTGTAAACAAACCAGAGGGTTTGTTCACTGATGAACAATAAGACTGAATAGAGGTCAGCAGGAACAATTTCACAAAGAAAGAATGATGAAGCTAAAACACATCTCTGAGGCTGAGCAAATGCAAGAAAAGAAGAATGCATTATAACATTGAACTATAATATTGAAGGGTAAAAAGCAAAAACCAAAGAGGGAGACGAATTAATTAGTATGCTGCCCAGAGGTAGGGGAGGAAGGATAATGAAGAGTAGTGGGATTAAATTAGGAAAAGCAAAATTTAGGCAGAGTATAAAGAAAAAGAAAAAAAAAACAACGTTACTAATAATGAGTTTTATTATTTTGGGAATTAGTGTCTCAGGTGAAATGATGGAAACACCTGTTTAAGATTTAGGACTTTTAAATTTAGGTTGCACAAAGGCATTAATGCATGATACACAAAGTACGCACAAAGGCACTTTAGGAAATAAACCACTGCTGGTGGGGACAGAAAGAGCAGGTGTGGCCACATTCTGTCACATCTCTCTGACTGCGGTACCATTGCCAACATCCTCTTCAAGAACCACGCAAAACACAGCCTACGCTCACGTCGGAGAAGCTCTGCTTTGAGGCATTGCCCACATTGAAAAGAGATGGGCGTGTGCATGAGGGGATCGACAGACAGGGAGGTGGCAGAAGTGGCTGGCCCAACGTAGTCCCATGCATGGCAGGGTAAGGACGCATCACCTGGACTTTGTTCCTGATTCCAGCATCAACTCTCTTTGCTACCCTTATGGGCCTTCCTTAGCATACCCTTACCTACTGCAGGCAAAACAGTTTGAAAGCAACAGAGAAAAATCCATGAACAAAAAATGTAGAATTTCATTGTTGTAATTCAAGTATTTTGTTACTTTGGAGATTAGCTAGTGCATGCCACAGCATTTAAAGGCCAGGCTGGTGCTTTAGTCACAGCACACTGGGTTTTAGCACTTTTTGGACTAAACGTGGCAGTTCAGAGGCACAATTGCTAGTGCTGCTGCCTCTTCATTTAGTCCATGAAGGCCGAGCAAGACAGTTAACCCCACCATAAAACAAAACAAAGCATCCGAACAAAAAGGTCTGCAAGACAAATGCCACAGTGAAATTGGCAATCTGATTTCTTGTTTATAGCAGTTTTCTTGCTATTTTAAAGGGAAAACATCTCCTGAACCTGTTTTAACTTTTTTCTGGGTTTTGCTCTGTCTATGCCACAGAAAAAGTGAAAATCAGCAAATGCTTTGCAGGCAATTCTGAGAGCACTGCAGGGACCACGACTGGATAAATAGTTTGTGCCTAATAATGGGCTGGTTGTTCACCCAAGTGAAAAAAAAAAAGGAAGGGTTAAATGTTGTAGCTTTATCAGGAAATTTGAGGCTTTAAACTGGAAGCAATTTGTTCAATAGCTATTTTGACCATAGAACTTCCTAATCTCAGTTCCCATAAAGTTTGGCTTGAAGCCAGAAAGAATGGTTCGCTTCAGCTGCACAGATATCTACCACAGAGGAAATAAAAGGATTTCAAAACCTGGAGTCATTTCCTCTGGTTCTCGGTTCATTCAGAAAAAATGTCCTTTCGGTCAGTGATATCTCCAACTTAATTCCTGCAGCATGACTTTAAAAAAAAAAAAAGTAAAAAAAAAAGCCTTTGTGGGAAACTTTTCCTAAAGGTTTGGAAGTGTGCCCTCTAAACTCTTTGCCAGTTGGTGTAAAATACCTTCTTTCCTCCCAGAAGCTTGCAAAGCAAAAGGTCTTCTTTTCAGCATTAACTCTGAGCTTTCCAGTATTTCTTATTCATCTTGCAGTTTTGACTAACAGTTAAAGAAGAAAATACTCGCACACATAGAACTAAGAGTTTGCAGAACTGCACATCAAAATAATCCACTCAATATACTTGAATCACAGGGAGATCCATATGTAGTGAACAGAACAAGCAAGCATTTATCAAGAGAGAACAATGTACTGTTTTCCCCAAAGTACCATAGGTTGTGAGGCATGTAAGCATAATACATTGCACACCTCTGTGTCTCACTTTTGAGAGTAGTTGACAAATATTTGATGATTCAGCCCCAAATCTGAAAAGTGATCCAAAAGATCCAAACAGGATATGTTTAAAACAAGCACGCAGGCCAGCCAACATAAATATCAGGAGCATAATGTCCTCTCCAAGTGAGTGCTACACATACACCTTGAGGCTACCATCTTAAGCATGTAATAAGGGTTTCACTGAAATAATGGAGACAACATTTTTGACATGCAGTCTAGCAATAATGACCAAATTCATTCCAAGCGTGTCAGACCTTGGAACTCTACCTTTACATCATCACAAAAGAGAGAGGAAGCTTTTCAAACATATCCTCAGGCCTATGATATTTCTAACAGTACTATAAAAGAACCTACTGAGGTGTAGGGCTCAGTATAAATGATAGCATTTGCGGGTTCTATAATAGCGAGCTTACACATCCTTTGTCCTAAAATGAACTTTGAAGCTCCAGGATGCATCAGAGCTGACACGTGTTTTATCATGGAGATTGATTTTAGTGAAACTCAAGACTTTCTTCAGCATTATGCTTCAGCATGCATCTAATACTAAGTATATGCATCCTAAGGTGGCCCTTTTTATACTCAGAAAATTCAGAAGGCAGAGTAAAGGACACATGCAAAATAGAAACATTAATGAGTTGAACCCTACTGTCAACTTCAAATGTCAATGCGATTTTGTGATTGGTAATTAAATTACTCTTTCTAGGAAAGTTTATCACTAGACCAAAATTATACTTTTAGTTACAATTTATGAATCACGACTTGTAGCACTTACATCTAAATGCTTACAAGTGTCAATTCTTGCATTATAATGTTGCACAGCATTACATAAGATAGACTAACATATTAAGTTCTAATAAAGTAGTTCAACATATATATATACATATACACACACATATATATAACTAACACAAAGTCCTTGATTACACTGCTCTGCACAGGGCAGCTGAGGCCTTGAAGTGGAAGGCCTTCTTTAACTCCGAGATTTTCTTACAATGCCTTGAATAACATAGACTTGATCTGCAGTCCACAGTGTACACTACTAGAGAGGGCAGAAGCTATAATATTAGATCTTATTTCTGTTTTCAGAAGGAATGTGGAGAGATATCTAATTTATAAAATAAATAAGTGAAATAAATAAAGAAGCCAATCCAAACATTCCTGTATTGCAAAGTTTTGTCTATTAAAATCCTTATTTAGTAGGATAAAGTAACAGTGCAAATACATTGATGCAGCATATAGAACAGAAGGCATATGGGAGGTTTACAGAACATCTAGTGTATCTGAGATTAAAGTGAACCTACATTGAAATTATAATGGTACTTCTCCCTTTCTTTTTTAAAGTTATATGTAAATTCAAACCAAATGTCAACTGAAAAGTTTCTCCCCTTTTACATTCTACTTCTGCCTTTCAGGAATGCCAAACCCAAAAGCAAAGTGTCAGTAAAAACTGTCTAAACTGAAATAAATTCCTGGTTTCTCTTAGTCCTGTGGGCAACATGTGCTTCCACTCTTCCCTAAAACACAGCAGGAATATGGGGCTTTAAAATCATAATCTGAAAATCTCATTTTCTTATGAGCCTTATTAATATGAAATGACTGAGTGATAGTCTCAACTTCCAGTTACAGTAATAGAGGCGCATTTCATAGCCATTCCTCTGCCTTATTCTCACTCCCAAAACACAGCAAGCTCACTTTGCTGGGCTTTTGAAGGTTAATTTGACAAAACCCATTTTGGAATTATTTTATTTTCCTTAACGTGCAAACCTACAGACATTTCCTAGGCCTCACTCTGGCAAACACACACAGAATTTGCAAGGAGATGAACCATAACACAGCCACACTTCACTCCTCCAGCTCCTGCTCCCCCAGCATTTCATCAAATCATTGCATCTCCCTTCCTCCACTCCCAGCGCACCCCAACACAGCCCGTCAGCCTGGCTAAGGGCAAGTGAGGCTGCTGCCCTCTGCTTCAGCCCAAGAGCCAGGCTCAGCTCTTGAAGGAGATGCCTCAGGAGGCATCCTCCAGAGACTGGTTTGTTTAAAAGGGCAGCAGAGAGCACAGGAGAGTGTCCTAGCCCCAAGAGCCCTAAGACAGCATCCACCAGAGCCCAGCTCCCACATCAGCTGCAATGGCCCTGTAGAGAGTGGCCCCAAAGAGAGCTCATCTCCCAACTCCCTCCCCAGCACTCCTTTTGAAGGTGCGACTATTTAGATTATTTTAGCCGTTGAATTGAATGATGCACTAAAAAGCTAAATCTTACAACATTTTCCTGACTCCAAACTCAACATGTTGGGGGAGGTCTATGAAATAAATCCATGCGTTTGTATAAGAAGCTGGGGATTGAACTCTCACCCCACTCTCGAGCAGCCTTGTGCCACAACTCCTGTCATAAAACCTGAGCTTATTCTGTCTGCTGTACCAAAACTTTGCAGCTCTAGTGGTCATAAACTCTCAGCCTTATTTCACTTGTAATTTAATCAAGGCCTGTTTACCCTCACCTGTTCTTGCTATGAACACTGTGCACACCTTTTTCCCTTGCCTAGTATCAGACACTGATTTCTTCACAGACAGTGCCTTTCCTACTTTGTCTTGGTTTTGTAAATGTTCACTTAACTACTATGTCTGCCAATCCTCACAAATCCCTCTCTACACTCATTTGAGTAAGATGAGCCCCAATGTTTCCAAGAGCTATGTTTCCACAGGAGCATGACTTTGGCTGGATGGAAGGAGGAGAAAACTCTGGTTTTTGTCCTTAGGGCAGCAACAGGAGGGGAGGTCAAACAGGTTACCCAGAAAGAAAGCAATTGAAGAAACAGTTCTATCAAATACTCAGGGAGAAGAAGTTAAAGTGGGAATTACCCAATCATTTCTTTGTCTTCCCCATGGAACAGATGCACGTGAGTGCACTTTGCAGACAAGTTATGGTCTTCAGCAGGAGATTCTGGCTCCTGAGAGCAGGATAGCAAAATGTGAGGGACTAGATGAGACAAATAACTTCAGCAGCTGCACCTTCGCGTACGTCATCCAAGCAATTGAGCCAAATCCTGCTAAGGGAGAGGAGGAAGAGGTTCACAGAGGATATTTCAGCAGTGTCATACAGCAGGCCCAAATCCAATAGGGCAGCCTCCAGCTCAAGGCATCATTCAGGTAGTGAAGCAGGATGTGATCCAGTGGTGGATCTTCCCCACTGAGAGCTGCTGACGACATTGCATTCTCTTGCATTGAAAGTGTCCCTCTAGAAACTGTAGCCAAACAGAATGAAGGAGCAGGTTGGAGTAATGGCAATCTCTCTCACCAAGCAAACAGATAGAGGGGTTGGTAAACTTCGAGAAAATCAGAGTGTGGTCACCTCATCTATCCCTCTTGCAAACAAAGCAACAGGCCACAGAATGTTAAGTGGACCTACTAGGGTGCAAAGTAACCACAGAGTCACTCAAATATGGTGCTGACAACACAACTGAAACACTAGTAGCTCCCTAAATTTATTAAGCCTAAAATATAAGATGGGTGAACTAGAATACATACTACAGTAACAAAACACATATATCAGAAAGACTGAGAAAGTGAGGCAATGAGTGGACCACTGTAACATTAAGATATAACAAGCATGGCTATGCTGGTGGTGGAGAATTGATCAGGCTAAGCATGGCAGTAACACAGAACCTGCAAAACTGAAATCCCAGCCCTAAATACGAATAATGATAGTTCTGCCTTACTGGAGAGCTATGTCTGTACTCCTGACTGCCCCATCAGGATGGCAACACCAACTGTAACGCACAAAGGAAGATGCAGAAAAGCAGCAAAGGCAGAAAGCAGAGTGCTTATAGAAGATTTTCTTTATCCCTACATAGATTGGGCAACATGGGATATAATGCAAAAATCACGTTTTTAGGTGCTATTTCAGAGAGCAGCTGCTTAGGAAGCCCAGAAGAACAGAAGCAACTCTTAATTTGAAATGACCACAAAGGTGGTTACAGGACAAACTGACAAAAATGAACACTAACAAATTGCAACAACAGATGGTATTCACCCTCCCAGTTTGAAAAGAGCTCCAGGACGCAATAGCTGACTACACACACAAGTGGTGTGCAGTTTCTTTTCTAGAACTGACTTCATACCTGAGGACTGGGAGGTGGCATACATGGTGGCAATGTTCTAAAAAGATCCAAGGAAAGATCCGGTACTTACAGGTCTGTAAATCTGGTGACAAATTTCCAGAAATTACAGAAACAGAGTAGAATCGATAGAAAATACAGGATGTGGAAAGAGTTAACCTGGCTTTTGTAGTTTTTCCTCACAGACCTGTTGGAGTTCTTTGAAAAGGTCAACAAGCCTGTGGATAAGGGTGATCTGGCTAATACTGTGTGCTTGGAACTCCAAAAGGCATTTGACAAGGCCCTTACAAAAGATTTCTCAGGAAACAAAGCAGCCATGGCTTAAGAGGAAAAGGTCTTGAATAAACAATTGGTTAAAAGATAAAAATTGAGGGTAGAGGGTATGGTCCTTCTTACAAGAGGGGAATGGCACCAATGGACTTCCACATGGAGCTTTGCCAGGACCCATACTGCACAACCTGTTTCTAAATGACAAGAAGATGCTAAGCAGCGAGGTGACAAGATTATTCAGGAGAGAAAACAGGGGAGGCATCTGTGAAGAGTGCAGAAGAACTTTATGAAACTAAGTGACTGAGTAATAAACGAGTAGAAGAAATTAAATGTGGATAAATGTAATGATGCACATGGGAGAAAATTCCAGTTTCACATTATAAAATGATGCCCTTTGAACTGTCCATAGAAACGTCAGCTCTGCATTTGCTCAAAAAGGCAAATTTTTACTCCAAAAGGAGTAAAAAGCAAGGTAAAGAATACAGTGTAAAAATATTTACATATATTTCCCTGTCAGCCCCTCCCTCCCCATAACTTTTGAACTGACTGACCCTATTTGTTGCATGGCATATACCCCTCTCCTTTAAGTGTAACTATTTTAACACTTCTATTCTAACAGCCCAAGAAAGTAGATCATGGCAAGCAGTAGCTATGCAATTCTTTCTGATGTAAAAACTCAAATTCACCCTGACAAAAATACAGCAGTCTCCAAAACTCAAGGCATATTTAACGTATGTTCCATGACTTTCTTCTCTAATATGCTCTATGCAAGCAATAAAATCTGTTTTTATTGAAAAGGGAGTAACAACTAAGATAATGTGCAACAAATAAACAAAAAATAAACACTACAACTTTGAACACTGATTCTTCCTCAGTTTGGGGTTGGTTTTTTTTGAAGATTTGTTCCATCAATTATGTGAAATTTACCTTGCAATTTACTGTGAGCTGAAGCGACTGGCAAGAGTGGCCAAGATACCTCAGGCAAACCGGTCACTCAGATTTTTTCTTGCTGTTTAGTGATTAAAGGTTCACCACAAAAACCTTTACTTTCTGCAGAATGACATGGTTGATTGGTTAAATATGCAGGCAATTAACACAGAGATAACATGCATTTAACTGGAAGTCCCATTGACCTCCATCTCCTGGCTGCAACCTCTGCTCTGAAAGCAGATATCTTAGCAAAAATATTCAATTAATAAAAAGCCATGAAGGGCAACAAGTCTATTTTAATTAATTTAAAAATAAATGTTGTTTACTGGTCCATATTTAATCAGTTAATAAACAACAACACCACAACTAATACCACAAGCAATAAGGGCACATGGCCGAAAGATCTCTACACAGATCATCTAAAACCAAAAAGTAAAATAAAAAAACAATAATTTAAAATCCATTTTTCTCCTTTGTTTAAAATAAATCAGAATATTCTACAAGCACCGAAGTGAACAAAGCCTGTAATCTTATACACGCGAGCCCTGTCTTTCTTGTCTCTGCTCATGTCCTATCCTAAGTGCAACGCTGCAACTTGCTGCAGAATCCTCCACCACAAGTGTTCCTTACAGCCTCCACCCTCCCCTCCAATGCCCCTATCTCCCACACAAATTCCTTCTTGGGTAAAACTACCACAAGCTCTGGCTCCACCATAGATGAGCAAGTGGTGATTTACTGTGGTTACTTTAGGTGGAGTAAAGTTAAACCTACTCCACATTTCCTTCTGTTGGAGCATTGAATCCCCACTCTGCAGAGCTGTCTGTTTTATGAAAATATTTAACTCAGTTACATTTGAAAGTCCCAGTAGTACATTTGCTTGAAATTGGCCAATAAATTGTAAAATACTATGTGAATAAAAAGTAAAAGCTTGGAGACCCTGAAATTATAAACCAAACTGAGATGTGTTTTTAAAAATAAAGGAAAAATGAACTATTTGCAATTTTTTAATCAAACTTGTAATTTGGGGGTCCAGAGAAACCATATATCACACCACTGCCATCTAATGGAAGAAAACATCAGCTGATTATTGGTCCTGAGGAAGAGCCAGTCAGACAAAAACTATTTCATCAAGCAGGAGAGTCGTTTCAACCACCCCTAACATGGCCTCATCTTTCTCTCATGCATAAATTTAGGTCTCCTTAAAACATTCTGGATTGGAAAAACTCTCTATGTGTTATGCAAATGTATGACTATTCTCAAGAGAGCTGAAAGACTGGTTGGGGGTTCTCTTTTTTGGAGAATTCAGTATTTCAGAAAAATGATATTTAACTCCATTCAAAGTCATAAGATTACTCACAGTAATCATTGTGGACCCTACTCTTTTCAAAGCCTTGGGCTGCAAAGTCCATAGGACAAGGTTGTATTTAAATTAATTTATATAGAGTACAATTGTTTTCTGTACCATCAATCAGCACCTAGAGCTTTAATGCTGCATGACTACCATAACCTAAATAGAGTAATAATGCTCACCAGTTCCTTTCCCAGAACTGGGGTGGGTGGGGCTTTTACCAGCACTGAGGGAGCTACATCTTTATTGCCAGGTTATGATTTTTCTCTTGCATTGCACATATATTCCTACGCTAGCAACCCTACACCATCTCCAGGCAGGCAGCCCTCAAATACCCAGAAAAAGAAATTTAATAAAAATGATGGCACAGTCTATTAGTGTTTTACTTTCACAGTATATTATCTACCAAGGAAGAGAACATTTACTTAATTCACTTGGGTGAAAGAGTTCTACTCTTCTAAACAAAAGCCAGGGACGTACATTAATAGGGGAAAAAGTGAACGGTGACTTCTCTGCTGGCAAAGCGCAAAAGCGAAGTCACGCTATAATTAACAGATCTGATTCAGAATGGTTCCTGTCGAGTACCCACATTCAATAGGAGTCTGTCAATTGGATTTATTATCAAATTGTCACTATATCAAATGAGCATTTGTTTTGCATATGCTGTATAGTCTGAGAGCATGTAATGGAGTCAACTCTAGGAAAACTAAGGAACCAGGAGCCATCCTCCTCTGCCTGGGGGTTTCCCCAGGTCAGCTGCTTTGCTGAAGGTCTTGAGACTTTTGAGAAACCAACTTCTCAGCAGAGCACCAAAGCTTTTAGAAAAGATGACCTGCCTTCAAGCAACTGGAGGCCAAAGAGATATACTGATATATGAGATACTATATCACAGCATCAGGAAAAAAAAAAAGTCTAAGCAAAGTGATTCTGCAAGAGTTGAAAAAGTCAACGCATCCAAGTAAGCTTTCAACAAAGCTGATTATGAGCTGCCATTCAAAGAGAAAAAAGAAAAAAAAAAAAAAAATTCACTTCTGTGATACGAAATAAGTATTTCCAAGTCTGCTGAGACCACTAAGAGCCTAGTAACATTACCCAGTCCCAAAACGCACTTCAAACACATGCCAAGCTATTCGTAAAGTTTTATGTAGACCAATGAATCAAAACATTAATCACTGTGTATAAATGAAAAAGTTACTTTTTTATTTCTGTGGAAGGAAACAATGTTAAACCAATTATTTTCCAGTGACATGGGCCTGCAAATTTTGGAAGTAGTAAATTAAGAATAATCACAGATTAGATATGTCACAGAATGCTTAGGCAACTTGAGTCTCCTTACAGAAAATATTTGCTAGGCCATGAGTTCATTTATGAAAAGATAATAACGCAGGAAATATTTTACTTAATTGCAAAGTAGTCATTTAAGAAACTGTCTAGGGAACTAATTAAACAGGAGTTTCCTCTGTAGAGGATCTGACTTTAAACTCAATAAGCAATTTTTAGAGAACTTGCTTGAGATAGAGCACTGTCTAGATGCAGTCAAGAATGTCTGCTGAGGTGCAGCGACATTTTGCAGACATGTAGGTGCGTATGTCTCCGAGTCCATGGCAGTACAGTGGTCAGTGCTGGCACTCTGCAGCTACGATGACTTGCTTGGCACGACTCATCAAACCCTTTCCTATTTCACTTCAGCAGATCTGGAAAGCATTCAAAAATACACAAACAGGAGAATCTCTACCTCCAAGCTAAAGTGAGATTCTGTGAAATGCTCGCATGTTTGCTGACACATATAATGCCTGCTGGGCAACCCAACAGATGCCAGGAAAACAGGTCACCCAACAGCATCACACACTCCCACAGAGTGCCATTGCTCCTTTATGCTACCTAAACATCCATAAACACATCATCTGTAAGTTCAAGGGTATAGCTACATATATATTTTTGAATATATGCAAGGACTTTTTTCAGCCATCTAGCTTCTGGTAACTTCTTAAAATGGTTAGATATACAGAGATACATAGTTCATGAGCCTGCAACTCAAACAAACTAATTTGCTAAGGTAGGGTGTGAACTTGTAACACTTCATTGCTGAGTAAACAACCTCATTAGGGTGTTTAGATGTCTTGGTTAAGTATTTTTCCTAAAGACTTGGCTCCTAATATCATGTGATTACATAGTAATATCACTTCTTAATATAAACAGGGAAAAAAAAAAAAATCTCATCCTTTACCCATAAAAAACACAGGAAGGAAACTAAAGTTTCAAAAAAAAGAAAACCTAAAAAACTTCCACACATAGATAAACTGTAAACAACTAATCTCACAATGTTTAAATGTATCTCTTACTATCAAAAAATTTAGCATGGCAAGTTTGCCTGTTTTTTTTTTTTCTTTTTTTTGAAACAGGAACTTTGTGAAACTGCTGAGAATTTTGTCCTTCTAACTCCGGAGATACAGGTTTATCAGCTGGCTTGCTAACCAAAATTGGCATAACTCAGCACAGTTTGTGCTCTCTTCAAGACACCCGGAACTAGAAGCACCAGATTATTTGGGGCTCCTACAGGCCAACAGTGAGAAGGATCAGCAGAGCCATAGACAAAACTTGCTGAGCACTAAACTCACGTTTAGCATCTAACCAACCTTCACAAACACCGCACTGTCAGAAAAGTTGCTGAATTAAAATATTCCATATTGCTACACTTTTAATAACTATTGTGCCACTGACTATGTAAAATTTTGGAGTGGATGAAAGAAAAAGAAAAAAAGACAAGAAAGACACACACAAAAAGGAAATACAAACAAAACTAATGCACAAAAAGAATTAAAAAAAAATCACATCTATTGTCCATCCCAGAAATAAAAATAGGATTGATTTATTTGTTACACAAGTCTAGAGTTTCAAAATTAAGTAAATCTGTTTTACAAATTATTTACTTTCCACAAGATCCATTTCCCCTTGAAGCATGCTGTGCATGCCTTCCTAGTGTGAACGGTTTACAGTCTGTGATCAGGCACAGACCTACTTGGCTGGATTTTTTTTCTCTCAAAATGGCAATTCTGAGAGTCATAAATAACACAGCACAGTTATTGCAATTTGAGCTTATTCCCAATAAATAAAATTTATTAACTAAATATCTTTGTACAAAGCTTAGCTCTTTCTTCACTAGCTTATTATTTTACATAGACTTACTTCATGTTGCTAGTCTCAAACAAATTTCGCCACCTCAAGGCAGAATAGGAACAGGAAGTAAACAATATAAGTGAAAATAAATAAATATAAAATATAAAGTGAAAATGCACAATTTCATTTGATCACAAATAACATTTCATTGTCATAGAATATTTGAAAAAAAACCTTACTTTCTAAAATTTAAAGCTACGAAAGTATTTTGTCTAAAGTACACACCAAGGTATATCCACTATATGCTTACAAGCTTTGTTTATCAGAATGCCAGAGCATAAGCCTCCAGCTCATTAAGCTCCAATGCATTAGGGTAGTTAGGGATGCTGGTGAACTTAAGCAGATGAGTAGCACCACTGACACAAGGAGGGACAGAGTCCTTTTGGGAGATATGAAGCACCAATTTATCATGCCATTCCAATTATCTCCCATACTTATAGTAAGCCTCCAGTTATCCCATTTTTGTTACACAAATAAACTCTCAATTTATAAAATAGGTCACAGTAAATTTTAAGTCGTGGTCTAAAAACAGCAAGGCAATTGGAGAAGTAAAACTATGTGATATATGGTGGGTTAACACAGATGAACTCATGGCTTTTTTTTTTTTACCATAAAGCCACTCCAATCCTAATCACTGCATATCTGCATCCCCCGTTTTTGTATTTTAAAAATTAATAGATCATTGCTAACATTTATCAACAAGAAAAATGTTGCAATGAAACATTAAAATTATAAATGGAATTCTCTATAGTTCTCCTCACCGTGTTCAGCACATTTCTCTCCTAAGACAAATACTGCTATTCAACTAATCAAGTCACACATGCTTTGAAAAAATATAAATAAAATGAAGATTATGCAGCTGAAGTGTTTGTCTCCTACACATTACTGTGATTCATAGGTTTTATTTATTTAAAAAAATAGAATTCCCACAGGTGGGATTTCAGACTTTTAGTCATTCCCCCGTGCTCATCTTCTCAGGTCCTAGTAAAATGCTTAAAATCATATGAGCTCCTGATTAAACCAGGAAGCAAATCTGCACACATGCAATTAAAGTGTCTGCAAGGGCAGATGCAGATGACAGTAATTCATACTCTAAGAAATGGGCTTGTGTATTTGGCAGATTAACTGTTCTGTATTCCATTGCTATGAGGTATGGAAACTGTACTGTGAAACAACCATTACTCATTCCCTAGGCTCTAAGCACGTAGGTCTATCAAAGGCAAGCCAGTCTGGAGAGGGCAGGGGAGTGAGGGCTGGAAAGAGAAGAGTCTACGCGGTTCAGATTAACGCTTCTCTTGAATGGTTTCTTTTACTTCGTTTCCCCTACTTTTTAAATTGGCAAATACAGTAGACCCAGAAGGGAAGTGCGCAAGGAGGAGAGGGAAAGAGGGGAGGGAAAGGGAAAAAGCAAAAGCAGCTGAAACTCTCCGAGTTGTTCATTAGGCTTTCTGTGTTTGAACATCTGAATGAATCATGTGTCTGTTTTTCATTATTCTCCATATGTGATCGTTCCCTGCTTTGTTCACTGATTTCTGGCCATTTTGTCGTGACTGTGCTTATTTTTATTTTATATATGGTTCTATTACAGGGTGATTGTCCGCCTCACTTAGCAGTTATGCCACCAACAAAGAGCAATCTGAAAATGAGAGGTTACGTCAAAAGGTTTCCCTGGTGAACTCCCTTGCAGCAGATATGATTACTTGAGATCTGACTGCTTAATTCATACCAGGGAGAAATCCTCAGATAACACGATTCCTTAGCACGACAGGAATGTAGTGGGTGTCTTTTTAAAGTCTGAGTAATACTGGAGAATGACTTAAAGCCCATTGCAGACTGTTTTCCTCATTTTTCCAAGAGGAAAACTAAACAGTTCTTGCTAAGCAGTAATTTGTTTTAACAGATCTGCTGTTACATGGGGTATTTGAAATAATTTATTTGCTATAATTATTTTCCACTATCAGCTCTACTCTATACCTTGGTCAACAAACAAATGACACCAAAATAGTTGCTGAAATCTCCCATCATATGGAGATGGACACCACTTTTTTTACCAGCTCTTTGCATTTAATTCATCCTGCTGTATTGGCTATACATCATAGGATGACGTGTTCGTTTCGCAAGATACCTCATATTTTGCAGAAGGTGAGATCCAGAAGACTGGAACGGAGCAAAAAACGGCCTGAGGTTTTGCCTTTTTTGTTGTTTGTTTTATTTTTTTTAAGGGAATGGGTGTAGGCCCCAGTGTGTTACAGAGACTTTCAACTTCTGGAAAAATCTTAGAGCAAATACTCAAATAAAAATATTCAAAGACCCTCAAAAGTAACAGGTGATTAGTACCATGCAGTATGGATTTATCAAGAATAAATAATGTTACATCACACTTTCTCCTACAAGTAGGTAACTAGTCTTATGGATAGGTAAGTACTATATGTTTTAGTACAACATGGTTGTATCTCCTAACTTGAGCAGATGTGAGCAATACAATCTAGCTAAAACTGCTGTGATGTAGGTGCCAACTGATTAGCAGATCCAATTTGAACAAAGAAGTTCTCAATGGCTCAGTGTCAACACTACCTGGTGTACTGAGATGGTTTCCTCAAAAAGTCTTCCCCAGGTCTGTTATTATTCAGTCTTTACCAAATTACCTTGTCCACTGGATTAGAGAAGTCATTTATTAACTGTGAAGAGGATACTAAAGAGGTAAGTGCTGCAAGCACTCTGTAGACTTAAGATTTGAGAATAATCTCAGCAATTTAAGGAGTAGCTGGGAAAAAAATAGGATAAAATTCAATACAGACAAATGAAAAGTACTAGCCTTAGGAGGGAATAATCAACAGCACAGAGCACACAATAAGGAATGCCTCGCTGGCAGCAGCACTGGAGAAAAGACTAACAGAACCCAGGGCTGCAGAGAATCTCTTTGCACAAGTCAGCACTGTTGTTCTCATGCAATACACTGTGCCTCATATTTTAAATACATATAGCTATTTACATGAATATATCAACAAAGAGGAGTGTGCTGGTTTTCACTGGGATAGAGTTAGTTTTCTTCACAGTAGATGGAATAGGGCTATGTTTTAGATTTGTGCTGAAAACAGTGTCAATAATGCACAGATGCTTTTGTTACTGCTGAGCAGCACTTACAGTCAGGGCCTTTTCTGCTTCTCACACCACCCCACCACTGAGTAGGCTGGGAGTGCACAAGAAGACGGGAGAGGATACAGCTGGGACATCTGACCCCAACTGACAGAAGAGATGTTCCATACTATATGACATTATGCTCAGCATATAAAGCTTGAGGAAGAAGAAGGAAGGAGGTGGACATTTGCAGTGATAGCATTTGTCTTCCCAAGTACCCATTACACGTGATGTAGCCCAGCTTGCCTGGAGATGGCTGAACACCTGCCTACTGATGGGAAGTGGTGAATTTACCCCTTGTTTTGCTTTGCTTGTGTGTACAGCTTTTGCTTTATCTATTACACTGTCATTATCTCAACCCATGAGTTTTCTCACTTTTACTCTTCCAGTTCTCTCCTCCATCCCACTTGGAGGAGGGAGCAAGTGACTGTGTTGTGCTTAGATGCCAGCTGGTGTTAAACCACAGCAAGGAGAGTCATGTGATGACAGATGAATAACTCTCCACGCTACTGAAAATGCTAAGATTCAGGCTGTCTGATATCCTGTGCTGGGCTTGAAAGTCTTCAAATAAGAAGTGAGCTAATTAGAGACACCAGTGAAGTGCAATATAATCAGAGACTTAAATTGCCTTTAAGGAAAAAGTGAAAGGACCAGTGTTCAGTCTAAGGAAAAGCTATGGCAGAGGCATAGCAGTCTTCAAATATATTTGTTTGCTGAAAAGAGGAAAGAAATAAACCGTTCTGCATGTCCACTGGGGATAAGAAAAGAAGCAATAGGCTTAAATTGCATCAAGTTTAGACATTAGGAATGCTTCATTATAGTGAGGAGAGGGTGTGCAATCACAGATTGCCTGCGGAGCTGGAGGAATCTCCACCAATTGAAGCCTTTGAGCAAAGGTTACAGAAACACCCCTCAGCAGTGGATTAGAGCTGATTCTGCCCCAAGGCAGGTCCTGACCTCCACAGGTCCCTTCCACTTCTGATTCCTGGGCCTTACTGAAGGGGAAGGAAATTGTATCCGGCATTTAAAGCAGCAAAATGTCTATTCTTATGATGCCACAATGCATACTGTTAATAAATTCAATTATGTTTACGATCTTTTAATGGCACCACTTCTGTCATAAAGACCCATCTTTGAAATAAATACAAATAAATATCTCTGCCCTACAGTGTAATACAACAGCGTGAAAGCAAACTCACAGAATTCCAACTCACTGTTACGTGGCCCCTACTAAAATAATCTCAAAGCTAACTACAACATAGAAAAACATCTGAGTTTGATGCTCTTTTTCTCAAAACTCTACCATTCATATTCTTTACAATCTCTTCACATTTTGTGCTTTCATAAACAGATCCATTCCTTTTGTTGTTTAGCACTGGCAATAGGAACAGAAGTTCTGATCACATAGCACCACATTTGTGGAGTGGTTACTGGTCAATCACACATTTAAAAACAAAACAAAAAGTTCAGAACTACCACTAAGCACATTTCCCCCAGATTCTCTCACCAAACTTTAGGCATCCAGATGAAGCATCTACACTGACAACAGACAACCAAGACCAGTGGAAACAAAACACATTTCTCTCTCCCATGGACTTCATCTCATTATTCAACGTACAGGCCAGTTCAAACCCAACTCCATCTGCTTGATTTGTGTTGTCGTTTCAAATGAGTAAAGTTCAGAAAAAAAAGATGAAAAAAGAATGCAGTTGACACATGAGAGAACAGAGAACACCCCAGTTTTGTATGGTAGTGGGACAGGGGATGAGGACCTGCATGTCCCCATCCCCACAAGAAGGTCTTAGTTGGGGTGTAAGATAGTGGAGAGTGGCCCTGGGGTAACCCCAACCTACTTGATTACAGACTTCCTATTTCTTATCTGTCACGTCAGCAGCTCAGGCCCTTCCAGCTCTCCTACAGCCTACACCCCAACTCCTTCCTGGCCCAGAGTGCTATCCCCAAATGTTTTTACCCCAAAGCCTTTCCTATCACACTGCAGCCCTCTTCCTCCTCATTAAACCAGCTCAGAACCTGTTTGATCCATTTGGCCCCTTAGTAACTCTATCATGCCCCAAGTACCTCACTCCCTACAGCTGCCCATGCTGCACCTTGCCTCCAAAACTCCAACCTCCTGGCCATGCAGCAGCCAGTGGTGGGTACGTCCAGCTCCTCCCAGCTTTGAAACTGCAGAGCTCACCTCTGTGCCCTTCTAACCACCCTGCCAGGGCTTTCTGCACTTGGCCCAGCCCATCTTCCCACGACAGGATTCCTTCATAATACAATCAAAACAAACCCAAAACTGAAAAAAAGCAACAGACAAACAACAACAAAACCCCAAACAACCAAAGGTCTTGTTCCTTGTGTAATAGTCACAGAAATAGAGAGAGAGCAATGTAATCAGAAGTCTGTTGGAACAGTGCTCCAGGAAAAAGAAAATGCATGTTCAGCAAACACATGGCAGTACCACTTTTGGGCACGGCCCGTGACTGAACAAGTTGGAGTTTTCTAAGACTAGAACTGCAATCTTTCAGCCTACTCTTCTCTTCAGTGGCTAATGAATGCTGTTGTGGCAGACAATAGTAAAGCCACACACTTCTACAAACCGCAAGAACATAATTGGTACAGCCAACAGGATTTTGCCCCGTTTCATCATTTCCCCACATGTCTTTCTCTGCTGTTTCTCTTCACAACCTATCTGGTCTCTCATGAGATACTGCTGTACTGCAATGCTTTTTCATTTTACTAACTTACACAGAAATGCTGTCCAGAATGTGCTTATCAGAAGAACCCACTTTAGTCCATCTTATAACTACGAAAGGATTCTGTGTATCACTAGTGTAAAGTTAT
The DNA here is from genome assembly GCA_024336885.1 of Actenoides hombroni. Taxonomy (NCBI): domain Eukaryota; kingdom Metazoa; phylum Chordata; class Aves; order Coraciiformes; family Alcedinidae; genus Actenoides; species Actenoides hombroni. Next base: position 378,311 of record WUAM01000272.1, on the reverse strand, counting down.
AGTCATTTTAAAGCAGATCTTCTCCCCTACAGACTTGATGGCGCTTCAGACTGGTAAATGAGTAACAATTCTAGTCCTGAAATACTACTAAACATGTTAGTCAATATTCTTCTAGTCAAATATATCTATACATACACACAAAACATGCTATAGTTCACTAAAACAAATGTTTTCATACATTATCAGGAAAATTAAGAACGTAAAACTGGAAGGGGAATCATTTTTATATTTTGGCATTGCAAGCTGCAGATAATTTTGTGTCAAAGAATATTTTCTTCTTCCAATATTGTAGGGCAAGACTTCACAAAAAGAGAAAAATTAAACCTGGTTTTGCTTGGGAAACTTTTTCCCAAACATTTCTCATTTTTATATAGGAAATCAATTTGCATCACTGATGATATCATTCAAACCACACAGCACTATGTGGTTAGGAGGTAATTTACTTTTCTGCTGAAGCAATTTGATACTTGTTCTGATTTGTGATTTTCATTTTGTTTGTTAATGAAAAAAATTAATGAGCAATGTTACTGGAAACACAACTCAAAGCTTTGGCATTATTAAATATGTTTGTAATACACCGTACATTATGTTGATTGCACAGTTGGAGCCAAAGCCTTGGCAATCAAGCCACCAGTCAATCACTCAGACAGACAATGAACTCACAGGGCAGATGTTTTGCACATACCTTTGCACTGATTTGTGTTTTTGTCAAGAATTGCCTTTGTGGATACAATTTTCCCATACCTATGGAGAAAACAAAACCAGAAATGCATGTCATTATATTTTAATAACATACATAGCTATTTTTGCACGCGTACACTAAGAAGAGGTCTAGTGCTCTTGAAAAATATTTGCCTGATACTCCTGGAGAGGTTCTTTCTGTCACTGCAGTTCAACAAACACCTTTAGAGTTCAACTGAAAAGCACTGGTTGTTTGCCACACCATGCCCACCTCTGGTCACCATGCTGCACGGCCAACATAAATCCCGACCGCACTAAGGATTTTAGCATGTCAGCACTAGTAGAAAGGTTTAATTGGTTAAATTAGGTTTGCTTAAAAATATGTTTTTCATTTTTAGCTGCCAAACAAAGCTCATTTTAATACAGATGGACCAGATTCCTCCAAAATTAACAAAAAAGCAGGAATATGGTAATTTTTTTACACACATGCACACACAACTGTGCTCATGTGTGCATCCATGCCTGCACATATACACTCCAAACTTCAGTTTTGGATAAATAGGAGCTTTGAGGTTTATATGCGCCTTCTAGCTCTTTTGAAGATGAATGCTAATATTTATCTGAATTTATATCATCTTCAACAGATCGCATAGCACTGCACCGCAATTTGCTAGACTCAGCTTAATGAAGGAGGAATTTAGGCAGCTACAACTTGTTGAGTTAAGCAACTAGACCATAAAACAGATAGATATCTTTACGTCACAGAAGTTAAGACTAAAAATGCAAACTTAATATCACAAGACCTTGACAAAAGATCACAGATGATGGCATTTATGTCTGAATGTAGACTTCAGGAGAATACAAAAAATAATTTTATTTCTCAAGTCACTGATATGTCTTGGTGTCTGCTTCACTGGAGAGAACTTCTTCTAAAATATCCTTTCCCAGATTTTTTAAGAAAGCATTACTGGTACTCTGATAGATTAAGCTTTCATTTGGAAGACTTTTCCATGGAACACAACTTTCACCATCAATGAAGTACATATTACTATAAAAGATGATAATAAAATTGTATCTTCTAATGGCAAAGCCACCCATGGAAAATAACCAACAATAAATCAATTATAAACCAATTAAATGTATGGCAGACCAACTTTTATTTGGTTAATCTTCATTAAAAGCAATATAAATTTGGTGCTACTGACTTCCACTTGAAGAATTACAGAAACCAGGATGTGGAAGACCTTTCTATAATTCTGTTCTCTGCCTCAGGAGGAACCCCAAGTCTCCTACTATACAGAAAAGGACTATAAGGGTAGCTAGAGCACTGTACTACATATTCAAGGTGATGCTCTTCTCTGTCATACCAGTCTGCAAACACACCCAATAAACCAGAACCACCACTCCCCACCCCCCAAAAAAACCCAAAACCAAGCAAAACCAAACTAAAACGAAAAAACAAACAAACAAAACGAAAAACAAAAACCACACCACAAAAAAAAAAACCAAAAAAAACCCCCACAAAAGTAAAACAAAAAAAAAAAGACAGGAAACCAAAGAGGTAATGGTACCATCACAAAACCTTTGGGTTTCAGTTTGGGACCCAGCAAACACTTAAATATGCCATGAAGGGGGAGCAGCACCAACAGGAAAGATGGGGAACTGCCTGCCTAAACATACTCTGGTACCAGCAAATAAGATTTGAAGCAATTCTGTGCTTCACAAATTTCTCAGCTGGTTTCTACACTGTGAGTGACATGCAGCCACTCATCTTTAGATAAAGGCCACTGTCTCTCCATCTCTCTTTAAGCTGTTTTTGTTACTGATGCAAAGTGAGACTTTTCGTTTCACTATTTTCACTAACCCTAAGAACCTGCAAAGGCATTTGTTTCCATTTTGCTTTCATTTCAGTGAAGAAAACCATGCTTTGCTTTGTTTTACTTCAGACTGAAATCAGTCAGGAGGAGGGCAAAGTGACCTAAAGGCATTAATAGTTTTGGAATCTAAGTTGAGCCACAAAATTCAGCTATCTTTTAGGAACCAAAAAAAAAAAAAAAAATCATAAAAGCCTTTCTCCCCTCCACATACCCCCTTTTTTTGCTGGTTCTGTAGACAGTCAGGATTTTGTGCTCTGAAGGGAGGTGTAATCCTCGGGATACTCCATCATGATGGGTACATGGCTAGGTACTTGTGGGTCTATTTTGCCATAGCTGGCCCCATTCCAAACACATTTGTGACAGATTTAATGTTAACCATGAGAACACAAGCTTTTCTAACCTTGTGGGTGTGTTTAGCTTGAAGAGGAGGCTGAGGAGGCATCTTATCAGTGCTTATAAATATCTAAAGGGTAGGTGTCAGGAAGATGAGGTCAGGCTCTTCCCAGTGGTGTCCAGTGAAAGGGCTAGAGGAAATGGCCATAAACGGGAAAACAGGAGGTTCAACCTCAACGTGAGGAAATATTTTTTCACTGTGAGGGTAACAAAGCACTGGAACTGCCCAGAGAGGTGGTGGAATCTCCATCTCTGGAGACTTTCAAAAGCCATCTGGACTTGCTCCTGTGTGATCTACTCCAGGCGATCCTGCTCTGGCAGGGGGCTTGGACTAGATGATCTGTAGAGGTCCCTTCCAACCCCCACCATTCTGTGATGTGTGCCTCCAAAATTGGGGCCTTTATATGAACTATGTTCCACTTAAATTTATAATTCATTATGGTAATACCTGAAGTTGATTTTGGCCTCAAAGACATTGGAGTACATATCTTAAGAAGGCAAAGCCAAATTCTTCGCTAGTGTGATTTACGGTTCAGTGGGCCAGTTTAGCCAGCAGGAAATTTGGCCCATGCAGTGCATCTTCATTTATTTGATTTATTTATATTAAAAATCAAATACATGAAAAACATGCAAAAACATGCCCATCTCGTAGAGCAAAGGACCTCTGACAAATGTATGGAAAACGACTCCAACAAAAATCAGCGGCTAACCCACAACAACCTCAAATAAAACACAACCCCTACCTAAACTTCCGCCAACAAAAACTAACACCCAGCCTCCATTTCAGTCCAGCCACTCCTAATGAATTGATATGTTGTTTAATCCAAGTCACGTGAGAGCTAGAAGTGAACCTTTCTTGCCAACAGAGACAGGCATTTGTGGTTCCAGTGCTTTTATAACAGATTTCCCAGAGTTATTTGCTACATACTGTGATCCTGCAAATACTCGGTTACACTAGAGATTTACTCACAGAAGTAATTCTGTTCAGTTCAAAAGATGTTTCCTCCTGCACGTAAAGTCACATGCATACCTTCACATTTGCAAAAAGACATCAGAGAACCACAATAATAAACACTGTTATAAGCAATTAGCCATATGCAGGCAATTTAATCTACTGCTATAAACCTTGAGCACTGCCACAATAAAGTAATCAGAATTAATTTGGACACTGTTTTCCTAAATATTTCAAGTAATTATTTTACAGTAATCAGAACATCATTTCTAATGAAGAATGTTAGTTTGCATGCTACATGAAATCAGGAAGATATTTTGTTCCTACAAATGTAGTCATATGTCTGTCTTGCATGCATGGAGAGTGGTATTAAGCTATGTATCCCACTCCAAAGTTCTTTGGCTTTCTGTTTCTGTGACTTCCAATTGTGATTTGATTCACCCAAAAGTACCAAAAATGTATTCTTCAATGGGAACATCCACAGAAATAAAGTGCCTCATAAGAGATGTCTTCATGTTTTCTTATATTTAGATGGAAACTACTATAAAATTCAGCATCTGCACAACTCTTTCCTACAAACTACTATTACTATCATTAATGTGAAAAATACCAGGTACAGTTTGCTTGTCATGAGAAACATAAGCACTGTTAAATTTTCTCCTGAGTTTAGGTGCATGGAGGTATTATTTCAAAGATTTTGAATCAAAAATTCTGGTCAGAAAAAGATAATTATGGAACTGAGTTCATCTCAGTGCCTTACTACCAACGCTTCAACATAATGACTGTATCTTTAAGGATAACCTAATGCATCACAGTATCCAAGGGAATGAATGTAATGAATCTGTGAGATGGCTACCTCAAGAATGTGCCCACTGAACATCTGAACTGAAATCACCATTCAAAAGACTTCTAGACATACAATGCATGTTGTTTTTCATTGCATTCATCCCAAAGTGTTATCTAAATGCACAGTAAGCACAAATGTGTTTACATTCTTTTTTTAAAAAATCCTTTTAATCCCTTATTTCAATGATGCTTTTTGGGTTTTTCTATGGAATAATTTTTCATTTAAAACCAGGTGGTCAGATATTTGAAAGAGCTTCTGTGTCACAAGCAACTACACAGACTAGGACTTCAGCTCATTAAAGAAAGACCTGTGCAGGGAGATGGTCACTACCTGTCTTCATTGCTTCTCAAAAACACATAAAGACTACCAAGAAAATTATAAGGTTTAATGACTGCAGAAGGTGATATATCTCCACAATGGAAAGCAACTTGTGAAACTCAGTGCCACAGCCTGTGCTGATGCCGCAAAGAGTAGATCTCTACAAAAAGCTATCAGACAACTTCCAGGAAGAAAAATCCATAACAAAATTAAAAGCACAGACACATTTGTGGTCCTGGAAGTCCCGTACCTCCAGAAATTAGAAAAGGATAACAGAGTAGCAGCATCACATGTCCCTGTTTTAACATCAGGCATCTCCACAGCTGCCGAAACGAATTCCTATCTGACCCAGCCCAGTCGTTCTTACATTCCAAGAGAACATGAATTTTGGGATGGAAATACCTCCTTACAAACATACACATTTTTACCTTCTCTTGCATATATCAGTTTGGGCTGACACTGCTCAAGGCATCCAATATCCACTATTAAAACTGCACAGGTCACTCAAAAACATTTGACTTACAAGCATCGGTAACACACACCATGTCACGTGGAGGGCAGGACTAAGGGAAGATTCCACAGTGCTGTGCACAGAGAAACAACCTCCTTGCTTGCAGTCCCAGCTACAGAGCTATATCAAAATTCCACTCTCAAGAGCCCTATCCCACCGCACCCCACATTTTCTGACTACTTAGCAGACTCAGGAAAGATGCAAGCAATGCAGAATAAGGCCTTAATGTACATCAAAGTTGCAGTATCAATAGATTATTTCAAGAGCTTGCAGGCAGGCAGTCGATTAGCACTTACACTGCAGACAAAGCTTGACCTGGTCTCTCCTGGGAAGTTATTTGATAACAGCTGTTAACATGGAGATGGGTCCTGAAAGAAGCACTTCAGCTGCAAGTGATACCACTTGCAAGATGTGGGAACCTTACCTGCTGCTCATGCCCATCCCAAACTGATAGAATTTGTTGTCTCACAGCACACAAAGAATTGAAGCCATTTCTGCTTTTGCCTGTGGGAAACTGGGGTGCAGGGAAGGCAAGTGGGTGTCCAGGATTAGGAGGCAAGCAAGATTCAGCTGGGGACTAGCTCAAGGCAGAGGAACCAAGTGACTGCTGGCAGGCAGTATGCCAAGGTAGGAAGTCTGCTGAGGGACGGCCACCACTGCAAGCTGCTGGATCAAAGACATTTCCTGGGAGGCCACACTGGTTGGGGCCACTCAAAACATTTGAGTTTTTCCATGTTGTTAGGGAAAACAAACCCCTCTGAGATAGGTGCATCTTAGTCTGTCCTTGAAGCCAGCCCTGAGGCTGGCCACGACTAGTCCTATAACACAAAATGGCCATCAGACCAGACAGGCTGAGCGTCTCACCACTTGCCCAGCACTGCTACACATGCACTGCCATCCTCATCTACAAGGCGGTAGATGGGCAGGTGTGTACAAAACACAGCCTTTGTCCAATTCTGGTTACTGCCTGGATGTTTTAAATAAATGCAAACCTTGGGATTTAAACCCAGAATTCTTCCTTGCTTAGTTAAAACAATGGAGTTACCCTGCAATTTCCAAGTTCAGAGCTCAGTAACTGTATCTCCCCAGCATTAGGGTTCGCTCAAGGCCTGGTGCATTGCTCAGAGCACAATCCACTCAACTGAAAACAGTCTGCATTTCTGGGCATTTAGGTAATATATGCTTTTAGCTTGGGAACTTTTGTACAGGGATACATTTGACCAGGAGTAATTGGATTTAGATAAGCAATTCTGAGGTTCTTTCATTCTTGTGAATTAATATATAAATAGCGTAACTGGGTTTATTTTGTTTAAAGCAGACTCTATTAGGAAAATCACGGATTTCAGGACAAAAAAAAAAGCCCATATTATGAAGGCCTAAAGTATAGAAGGAACTGCTGCTGCTGAGTTTCTCAGAAAGACTTTATTCTTATAATATAATGCCACATAAACTTAAGACATCCATATACACACAAAAGGAAGATTCACTCAGAAAGAAATTTCTGATTTGGATGATCATTTCTGGGCATTTCATCTAGCACATGACATTTTCAGTGCTTGCATTTTTTCTTAGCAATACAACACATTACTATTCTATCCATTACCAAAGTTCGAGCTGCTTTGTTGTTGCTTCTCTGTATATTATTTTTAATTCAAAAAGGGAAAAGTTAAGACCAAGCTTTTTTATTCACACAAAATACAACAACAAAATTCAGACCATTCAGAGTACCTTTTACTTCCACTGACCAGTGCATGGCTTGAGGAACAAACAGAAGAAGGTAGTTGCAAGGAACTTCCAGCATAGTGGATTAAAAAGACCATACTTCTGTAAGAGTTTAATATTTGGCTGCTCTATCTTCTCTACTACTTCAGCCTGGCTGTCAAGTACACAAAAATCATTCCTTCGCTAAGGTAGTACAGCAATTTAGAGTAACAACTTGCCCAGGAGTTTAAAAAAAAATGCAGAAAAAGGGAGGGGGGGCCCCTCTAAAATCCTTCGGTTGTACATCTAAAGCAGTCCTGCACAAAGGCAGGTGTTGCTCAGCAATTTTGAAACTCAGACCACGTCTTTCTGTTCCTAACAATGCAGTCAGAAGCCCAGTTTTAAGGAGACGGTAATGAATGTTGTAGCATCTATGAGAAGTGAATTTTCAAGAGAAATGCAAGCTGATGAACCACTGAGAGAATGTATGAATATTTAATATCTTCTGGTACAGATATTTACTACTAAGAGAGTAGTAATTTGACTCATACATGGGTTTAATATTCACCATCACCTCATGTCCACTGAAAATACATTTTTCAGAAATATGAGAGAAAAATAAGCTACAAAAACCGTAAAATAACTATATGCAGATGTCTTTGAACACTATTACAGTTTTAGACAAACAAACCCTAGTATCATACCATTCTCTTGAGTAACAGCTCCATGTGCAGAGGAAAGAACCTAAAAGACTGTTTCAGATTATGGATCATTCCATTTACTTTACACTGCATTTACATATTATATTCAGAAATTCTGCTTTTTCAGGAAAAGATGCAAGCATCATTTAGCTCAAATCATGGAGCTCTAATACATCCTTGGAGCCGCCGCATTAGGTCCTTTGGTGCTCTTTTATTGAACAATATGGAAAACTTAGCAGTTTTAGTGAAATTTGCTTCTTGCAAAACTTCAATAATCTAAGGCAGAGAACACTGTAAATAAACCTCTTAAAATGTGCATAAAAACACCTACAACTAAAAAATCCTTCTACTGTTAAACTGCTAGGTTTTATTTCCAGCATCCCTAAATTCCTGTGCTATTAAAGCACAGGAATGCATCTCACCTTCATTTTCACTAAAAATCATAAAGGCATCTCACGTTCAAGTTAGGAATGTATTTAAAAGACAATACAAGAAAGAGTTATATTTCCCATTCAAACTAATCTGCATTTATATACTTAAACATTATGGGCACATTCACCTCCGGAAAAACAAGTACTGTATAAAAGTATACAAGCTCTGAAGACTTATTGTAATTGTTTTCAGTACTTGGGAAATTAAGCCAGGTAAAACAGAAGTTAAAGTAAATGAAATTTAAACAGATACTACATTTCTGGAAATGCAAAGAACTTGAACTTTCAGACCTGCAAGGAGTATATCACTTTAGTAGTTCAAAGGTAACTTTTCCTGTAACCTTGTTCCTTTCATTGCCAAAATAAAATTTAAAGAAAAAAAATGTATTTTTTGTCTGCTTATAAATGAAGTTAAGTGGCTTGATCCAATACTTGCAGAAATCAAAGGCAGTTTTTTCATTGCCTTCAGTAGGTACAAGCTCAAATCCTATTCACAGTGCTTATAATAAGGCTACAGATTTGTCACACTCTTGATACCCAACACAGAATAAAATGCCACTACAAAAGTGGCACCCCCCATAAAAGCCTGAGATTTTACAGTGGTTTTCACTAGTTTGTTGCAAATAAGACAGTTGGCTCTTAGCTGCAGCTTTTATTCTAAATGCTGTTTATTCTGAATTAGTGCTATATATTACATTCATATTATATCTGTATTTTTAAGTATTGAAGCTATTTAAGACTATTTAAAACAGTATCACAATATTGTATATCATATTTAAATTAAAATTCTGACATTTGTCTTTTGGCTTTGATAGAAAGCTATGTTTTTCTCTCACTGTTCTGCCATGACAAATAACCAGTGTTAATAATTAATTAGCAAAACATTCTACAGTTGCTAAATTAAGTATAGAAAACAAAATTCATGCACAAATTAATAACTGTGATTTCATGCAGAACACTTCAGTCCTTCTTCTGGGCCATCATTAAATCTTCAACTACTAATTATTCCATATTTGCAAGAAATCAGATGTCTTAAATAAAACGCAACTTTTGTTTGCAGACACTTAGCAGTGCCATTAAATTTTCTGCATAATGATAGGATGCATTATTGGGAAGACAGCTTAGGGATTTTAAACCCTTCACAGAATGAGATGTGGTTTACTGTAGCCTGTCACAAATGATAATGCCAGGCATACCCTAATTTTCAAAGAACAGGGTGGGGAAACTTAAAAATCCAAAACCTATCATTTCTACCATAAAGACACTGCTCATTGGCATTGGAAATAAAAATAAAGCAGATCTTTGAACTTAAAGAATTTCCTCTATCCAGCAATTCAATTATTTCAGCTATTGTGGGAATAAAGCCCCCCAACATATCATTCCTGTGTGTAAAATTTATTTACTTTTTCTGTTCTTGCATGCTGTGCTGTCTTGTATCTGATTTCTCATTCACAGTCTTGCTTACTTACGGAGGATTCATTGTTAAATTACAGTTGGTATGAGCCAGCATGCCAGCATACCATGATATTAATCTCTAAAGTATTCAGTCATTTAACAATAGCCTCATTATTCAGGGGAACCCTGAGCATTCAATTTGTGCAGATTTTCTAACATCTCACTGAAACAATTTACTCTTAACAGAATGACTGCAACATATTGTAAAATATATATACACACACATATATATGTCTCAATCAAATGGTTTGTCTCCAATAATAGCCAAGAAAAGGAACTAAAAAGAAAAAGAATTACAGAAAAAAGCAAGAACTCCAGCTACCACCAGAGACCATGAACTCAAACTGATAATTTAAAGCTAAAGCATTTTACAAAGTTCACACAGAGGCCATTTGAATCAAATGAGTGAGAGAGACTTTTTGAGCTCACAGAGCTCCCATTTCATTATTTGCAAATTAGAAAGACGCAGGTACTTGGGATGTCTTTGTAAACAACATGGTTTTGAGAGGAATTGTTTCTTAGGATTTTTACATGGCAGAACACATATTTCAGGAACTACATTACAGAATTGCTTCTTCAATATATTTATTTCAATCCTTTTATTTCCAGAGCTGGAATGTCATAGTTGTGTTCATCTTCCAAAGGCCAATCTTGGGCAAAAGTGGTGCAAAGAAGCACATTTTTCTCTGCCTAAAATTTTCAAGCAGAAACAACATGAGCGTGGATTTAGAATTTTATAACTACATGGACAAAAGTTCACGCTGCTCGCCCATGACTGGGACAGAACATTTCTGATTTTGAGTTTCTCTGAATTTTATTTAACTCCACCAAGTATATTTTTAAAAGCAAAGATTTTTTTAGTCCATTTATTTGGGAAACTCTGTACCATAAAGAGTGCTCCAGGAGAGGGTGTCAAAGCGGATTAATTAATTGTCCACACTATTTTTAAATACTCATGTACATCTGCTCTGGTCAGACCTCACCTGGAGTACTGTGTCCAGTTTTAGAGTCCTCAGTACAGGAGGGACGTGGACCTGATGGAGCAGGTCCAGAGGAGGGCCACGAAAATGATCAGAGGGCTGGAACACCTCTCCTACGAAGACAGACTGAGGGAGATGGGGTTGTTCAGCCTGGAGAAGAGAAGGGTCCAGGGAGACCTAATAGCAACCTTCCAGTACATGAAGGGGGCCTACAAGAAGGTGGGAAAGGGACTAGTTTACAAAGGCCTGTAGTGACAGGATGAGGGGCAATGATTTTAAACTACAGAGGAGTAGATTTAGATCGGATGTTAGAAGCAAGTTCTTTACTATGAAGATGGCAGAACACTGGAACAGGTTGCCCAGGGATGTATTTGAGGCCCCATCCCTGGAGATATTCAAGGTGAGGCTTGACGAGGCTCTGAGTAGCCTGATCTAGTTGAGGATGTCCCTGCTCACTGCAGGGGCATCAGTCTAGACGACTTTTAGAGGTCCCTTCCAGCCCAAACCATTCTATGATTCTGTGTACAACTTCAGGCATATAAGAAGCCCAGTTAAACTTAAGGAGTATGATCCATGTTTTCTCATGGTTAAAATATATTTGTAGGCTCATAAATTAACGTGCCTATTTGGTGTGGAAAGTCCTCCCTACAGCCCCAATACAGAGAACAGATTTACACAGGACATGAAAGGGCATGATGTCAGTCAGCAAATGCTTTGCTTTCCTCAGTAGAAGGCCTGTAACTGCTACAATAATTAGTTTTAGAAGGACAAATCTGTTCTTGTGGGTAACTCACTACAACTTTCAGGCCAGGGTCCCAAAGCAGATATTCTCCAAAACCTTTTCTCAAGCGACAGCTTTGTCAACAAGAAAATTCAAACTAGGTGAAGCTGTTCAGCATGCAATATAGATACATATTTTATGAGTCATGTGTTAATTTTTTTATGTTTTCAAAATGCAAGTGAATACAACATTAAATGAAGAGTGACCTGTTACAAAAACACATTTACAGGTTTAAAAAATCCCTTGTCTATTATTTAAATAATTCTTCATTCTTTATTGTCCACAGAAAGATGGACATATAAATGAACATACTTCTCTCTTTGGAGAGGGAGAGCTTATTTAAAACTGTGTTTTGAATCAGGCTCTTGGTTTCCAGAAATGTGGTGCCCTTTAGGTCCAGTGGGCTGCCCCAATTTACACCAATGGAGCAACTGCCTCATTATTTTCTGTCTTTGAGCACTGAAGTTACATTTTAAGAGAACATTGAGGGGCAGGGAATATGGCATAATAAGCACATCTTGTAGCTCTCTGCTCATCAGTCAGCACTTCTGAGACTAAGACAAACAGAATCTTAGTCAACCAAAAATTCCTCAATCAGGCTTTGTGCCAGCTGCTCTCACTGATCACCTTGGTCGTGTGTCTCCTACAGAAGAAAAGCCAACATTGGCAAGTGCTGTGCTCTGCTGTGGTTCAGCTTGTACCCAGAAACAGCTAATGTGGACCAGGAAGACATTAGATAAGCCATGGGATTCACTAAATAAATCCACTCTTTATGCACTTAGTGTCTTCTGTCCTTAAAAGGAGACTTGGTTGGTCACACCTGGCAGAACCCTGGATGAAGAGCTATGAAAAAAGATGTGCTATGAAGTCTGTCCTTTCTGAAACATACATGGGCAGATCTGGAGAAAGGAGCAAGAATTTAAATATTTTATGTTTCTGCTGAGAAATTTAACCCCAGAAACAAAAGACTCACTGAAAACACACTAAGCACATCTTGAAATCTGATCAGTAACACTGGATTTGGAAGCAAATTAGCTTCAGTTGCTTGGGAGCCCTCAAGAAAAGACTTTTGTATATTACTGGTTTCAGGTGCCTTCAAATAAACTAATTAAGATACAATACTCAAGTCATATAAAGATACACAGGGAAAAACTGAGACCTCATTCTGAGTATTGGGTGTACTTTGTGAGACAGACAGAACTGTGATTCAGTGGGATAAACACACAATTCTTCCTGTAACCGGCCAAGGAGATTAGCACTGACAATTCCTGTTGCTCTTTAATACACCAAAATAAGTTATTAAATGAACTCACATATTAAAAACTAACTGAGAAATAAATACATTTGAGATATCCTTTTATTTTGCCTATATAGCCTTTGTGATAATCTCGGGTTGTATTTTCACACCTCTCTTTACAGCCGTGAAGCAGAAAAACCTGCATTTTTGAAAAGATTTGAAAGTTGAGATTTTCATCTCAGCACATGACTCAGGATCTAGGTGTTTAAGAAAGAAATATTGTGAACCTCACAATAAACTTCTGAGGGTTGGCAACACCAAGGGCAACGTCTTCATCAAATGCTCGCGAATGTTCTCAGCTAGGGAAAAAAACACTGTTTGGCAGCTGTATGTTTTGGGTCCCAGAAAATAAACTTGTGAGGAAATAAATAAATAAATTAAGTAACAACAGTGAACAAATCCACCCTGTGTTTTGCTCCCCACTTTATAAAAAGTGCTGGATTTAAAGATTTATGAAAACTCCAGAGCTGACACTCCTCACTTTACTACTGCTATCACACACATAAACGACAAGTACATCCTATACTGATAAATTATGTTCCAGCAGCCAAAATATAACCTGCCAAATGTGCTGGGTTTAAAAATTAATAACACAAAATTTACAATTATCACATCTTGTGGCAACCTGACTGCTTTTTAAACACTCCATCAGAAGCTGTGAAAGCACAAAACCAATGTAAAAAGGACACAGTCAGTCTTCATGAAGTCAAAGACACATCCCACAAGAAACAGAGCTACGGTCTGAAAATATTTACAACTATGAACAACTGAATTCAATCTGGAAAGTCCTGAATGCACCCAATAGCCAACTCTCATAAAACAGCCACTTGCAGTATCAGGCCATGTATTTACACATTCCTGAAACATCTTATTCATCAAGAGTACTCCTTTCCTCCCACCACTTAAACCATGGGAGTTTTTGACCCTTTCCCTTTCTGCTGTTCAATAAAAGAAGCTCTCAAAAGACCAACATCTCAAATAAGAAGCCAAAGCAAAAGAAAAGGTCTGCCCCAGCTATTCATTTCCCATATGCCTCTGCCCTTCGCTTTCTTTGGGCTTGCTCCAGAGACCACTGAGATCAAGAGAAAGACCTATGGATTTGCCCTGTTCTGCCATTTCTGAGAGCCATTAAATGTTACTCTACGTGCAGCATTCCATTTTGTAAGACAATTTCCTAAGTTCAGACTTCAGTTTCTTTTTGATTCCCACATTCTCAGGACAATAGTTCCTCTGTTCATGCTTCCATGTTTATGGGAATGTTATCTCTGGTTTAGCCTTTACTATTGAGCAGAGTCAGAAAAGAATGATCCTCTTGTTTGAGATGTAAAGATTTATGTCTGCTTACATTTTTAAAATACATAAACATACAAACACTTACAAAGTCTAAGCCAATTTACTGTAATTAAAGCTGTTATCTGAAAGATGATATTTAACACCAATTACAGTTTATTTCCCTTATCTCCTCTATGATTATTTTTTTTTTCAATATCTGTTGAGAGTAAAATGACAGCATTCTAGGGAAAACAAGCTTTCTCCAACCTGTCTGCAATGGATGCGAAGCAGCAATGTTTAAGCAGTAGGAAATCAGCAGAAGAGAGTGAAGCATACCATTACAGTGTGGAGGACTTTCATAGCCACTGGGCCACTCAAAGTTGAGAGACTCACTAGGTGCTGCAGCGAAACTGTGATTCGGAGAAAAGACATAAACATAAAGTAGTGGAGAATGGCAGAAGAAAATGACATCTGAATTCTTAACTACGTCCTCACCCAGTGAGGACAGAAGGACCCATCCATGCCACACTCCCACTGGTTCTGCAGGAGAGCATGGAGCTAGCTGAGCCAGCTTTAACCTACTCCCAGGTTTCACTGCATGGCTCTAAAACCCAGAAGCACCTGCAACACAGATGCTCCTTCAGTAAGTTAAATGCACAGTACTGATTGAGTTCTGCACGTTTGTTCTCAGTCTAAAAGAAAAATGCACTTTAAAAAAGAGTCACTATTTGTGTAAACTCCAGGCAGCCTCCTCTCCAACCTCCCCATGTTCTCCATCCCAGAGCTTCTCCAGAAGGCCATCCTCTCTCCCATCTCTAAGATTAGGCTGTTCAAGACCTGATCAATTTTGACAGGGGGGCGGGGAAAATCCACCTTGAACAGAAAGCATTTTGAGTCCTCCTTCACTTTTGAAGAAGCCTTTGTATTTTCTAATCCCTGCTCTGCCAATTTTGTCTCCCCTTCCCCCTCTACCCCTTTGGTGGAAATTTTCTGCTCTCTACAAGCCCAGCTCTCTGCAGAAAATTGATTTCCCCTAGGATACAGCCACCCTACTGTTCTATGCATGGTCACTAATGACCATCCTGCTCACCAGAGACAGACACGGTAGCACTCCTCCCCAGCTTCTTAGCACAGAAAGCACATAGGGGGAAAAAATCAGAACAACCTCAGAGCTTAACCACACCAAGAGTTCATTATCTCCAGAAAATACCATACAAAATCTCCAAATGAGCTATTATGAGAGTAAAATAATTCTTTCTGGTTTCTGTCACTCTTCACTTGCACTGCACTAGATTAAAATTTTTAATCTCCTCCAAATAATGACCATCACATCATTCCCTCCATTCAGCCATGCCTGAAGGAACTTTAAATCAGACGTGGTTTCAAGTCATGTTGGTTTTACTTGAGCATGTATTAGGGTGTCCTAATATATATATTAGGGTGTCCAAGGGCAGAATGCATTTCAGAACAACCTACAAAACCTGCTCAAAGATATGAGAAAATATCTGGGTGCTGCACTTTTTGCCGTCTTAGCTGTTTTGCAAGCAGCGTACCCACTGGCTCCATCATCGCTGGGAGATCTGCAGTCTCATGTTTGATTGCAGTGAAATCCCATCCTTGGAGTGACAGACAATTTTCCCCTTAGCTCTTGGTGTCTCTGATGCCAATGGGTAAAATAAAATGACTGTACTCACAACACAGCTTAAGCTTTTGCTATAAACATCTTGTGGATAGACAGTAAATTGACTCCTTCCCACCTCCTTGACCCAGAGGGTCCTTCCAAGAATTTCCCCTGGTCCCTCTTGGTACATGGAAGTACAGTGGAGGACTGGAAGCCATGAGGAAGAAGACGGGGTAGTCAAAACCTTTTCTTCCATTTCCAACAAAGCATTTTTATATCACGCTTACTGAGTTGCATTACTAGTTTCGGCAGTACCAGAAATGAGAAAAAATATGAATAAGGTCCAAAGATGGGTATAGAGCTTGTTATTATCATTATTTAATATAATTCAGCTTAGTTCCAGTGAATTTATCTCAAATAAATGAGAGCAGTACTTTTAATCAAAAGGTAAGTTAAAAAAAAAAAAATCAGTTTTATTGACAGTTGAATTAAAAATAATTAAATAAATGGGAAAACAACAACAACAAAACAAACAAAAAACAACACCCAAACAAAAAAAATACCACACCACCAAAAAACCAACAAAATCCAAACCAAACAAACCTAAACAGTAGTTCTGAAATTAGGAGAGGGGCTTAGATACTGAACTACAGCTTGGCCTGAAAAAAGTCAGCACAGGTAATGCCTGATGCAGCTGGGGTGGGTAAACTGCCCAAGCCGAGAAATTCATATTTAAAGCTCACGTTGTCCAGCTATGCTCTGTAAATTGTGCCAGGATTTCTTTATATAATTCTCATTAGCGCTCACTGATGTTAACTGAAGAAATCCTCCACAGACAAACAGCACAATCCACCCCGCTGTAGGTTCCATAACATCACATGCTCTATGGAAATTTCCAAACACGTCGGCACAACATGGGTGAGTTAAGGATAAAGTTTCAAGCCTGAACTCCATAATTTCCTGTCTTTTGCTAGTCTACACAGCTCTTTAATGTTATGTTAATATAATTTTTGTGGGTGTGATTGAATTACCCGCCGCTCTTGATGCCAGCATTAGTGGATTTCTGTGTAATAGGAGAGCATGCTTTACTGCACATACTGTTACTAAATACCATTAAGTAGACCAGCTGCAGACCTCCTGATAGCAGGACTGGAGGGCTACCTCATTAGGACGCAATGAGCACTTCACCGCTGGCACACGGCCTGAATCCCGTGAGTCTTCAGCATGTTGAGCTCGCCTTGACATCCTCACCAGACAGTCTGCTACAGCAGGTCCCCTGGCCAAAAAACGTGTCCTGGGAATCTGCTGAGAGTACTTAGATCCATCCCTCTCACGGGCTCAACATCCTGAGTCCTACATGGCTTTGCTGTGACTTGTCACTTTGAAAAGATAGAGATGAATTTACTTTGTGACATTTTGACTCCATGTGCAATGTAAGGCTGCTAAATTCTCCACTGACATTGTGCCTCACACACTGGTGACAGCTACTAACTAGTGGCACAGTCCTTTAAAAATCCCCTTCAGAAGTCTTAGTGGAGAAATTAAAATGCCACATGTACGCGAGTTGTAAGAATTCCAGGGCAACCTCCGAAGGGAGATTTAACACAAGCTTTCTCATCAGTACCCTTGCATTGCTAACCAGTACCTACTAAGCAAATGATGAGCCTGATTACTGTACAGTAGTATTGCTCTTTAGAGGAGGACTGCATTAGGGAAGAAAGCAGGGGATGGCGAGGTGGGAAGGGCAATGGAAAAAAGAATGAACGAACAAGGAATTTAAGCCTGTTCCACATAGCTGGCACAGTACACCCTAAACTGTACTGACAGACAACATAACCCAAGGAGTTGCAATGTATTCCAGTTACTCTTCTTGCCACTCCAACCCACCCCTGCCTCACCATGAAATGCCTTGTAAGCTGGCTGGTAGAGCTGTAGGTACGCAGTACCAGTGGGAGATTCAGCTGTTAGTGCTCGCCTTGCAGCAACCTGGTGTTTCCAACATACCATGGGACTAGCATGGCAGGGACACAGTAGGGACAAACAATGTGGTCTTGTGACTAAGAGAAATTCTTGGGTTTTCCACATCTAAGTGTGGTAAGAATCAACAAAGGCAGGAACCTAACAAGAACTAATAATTGCAAGTCCATGTGACAACAAAGCCAGGTTTTTCTTACCACTCGCTGAAAACAGAGATGAAACAACCAGAAGTCCTAAAAGTGCTGATAATATTTAATAGCTGTATCATTACAGCCTGTCTGCCATGTCTATAAGACCTGCAGTCAATCACTTCTTTAGTCCAATTCATATGTTAGGCAATGAGTACAATCATTTCATATGTATACTGCCCTGCTTTGATTTAAAGCCCACCAATTACTTGGTCATATTCCATTTTGTTCCGCTGTAGCTACCAGTTTTTCCTTCCATTTAGGAGCAATTGCTTTGAGTTCATTTTATTCTGAGCATCAAGAGGTTGCCATGTATGAATCCGTTAGCTCCCTGAACTGCTTATATGTTTGTATACATAATAGGAATTCAGTGGTTCTGCAGTTCATAAGGCAATTAATAAACATCATATTGAAATATTCCATGCTAATTGTAGAGTAATCAAAAAACTTCATAGCCATACTTCATTTAATTGATAATCCTAAATTTGGTGTTAAATAAAGCAGAGGAGACAAGACACATTAAAGATAAGTAGAGACATTAAGTTCTACAAAATTAAGTTATTTATGGCTTAGATTCAAATTCCTTATTTTTTAAAATAAAGCTTCAAGGGTCCTGCAGTTTTCTCATTCTATAGGTTTTTCTTACTCAAAGCTAAGGGTGAACAGGCACCTGATTTACAATTAAATCAAAACCTCAGAAGTGGAAAGATGAGCTTCTGCTTCTGACACAGTGTCAGTATCAGTGTACTGAGATGTCCACGGAGCACATGTTTCACCTCCTTACACTCCTACTAGGACATCATGGCAGCTCTTGAGCATCATTTATCCTGCTTAGGAACATAGATGTTCCAGTGATATATTTCATCCACTTAAGGACACATAAAACCAGATACGGCTACATAAACTATATGTAATCATAAATCTCCATAAATGTGAAAAGGAAATTATTTCTAACCTCAAATAATTAGTTGTAAAACCAGTAAAATTACCCCTGCAGACCTTGATGAAACTATCCAAAGACTGGCGAAAACCGTATTATAATCAGATTTAAACAAATCCATACATTCTGATAGTAAAAAAAAAAAAAAAAAAATTAAAAAAAAAATCTGGAAGGTGACTGGATAATAATGAATAAATAAATCTGGAAGGAGGACAGAGGGAGAAGGAGAGAGTCTGAAAGGTTTATACCAAGAATCAACAGGTAAAAATCAACACCAGAAAGTTGATCTGGAGGTGGATCAGATACTTTGACCAGGGAGCACAGTTAACACAAACAAACGGTAAGCAAGAGCAGTAGGGTTTTTTCTTTTGTGTTGCTTTCCTATCTTCAACTCCAGAGTGGGTGCTTTTCTGGAACATACTCTTTACATTAAAACAAATTGCTATATTCAGTCCAGGAGCAAATAAGGAAAATTTAAGGACCTGAATCAAACAGAAAGTAATAGTAGACCATCTTGGTCTCCTCTGGATCTTAAATTCTACAAATCTGTGAATTATTTTATCCCTCTTAATTACTAGTTCCCTAATACAAAGAAGTTTAAAAGTTAATGCTCTTCTTGAATCACTGAATTACAGAAAACAATTGAAGTTTCATAATTGGATTATAACCCCAGGAGTATATGGAAATGCTGAACTGGGAAGCTAAAGTAAGGAAAGCATGTCTGTTTTCTTTTTTTTTTAGGTGATCACCAGGCAGTAATAGCCATAAATGCAGCACTTATTACCTGTATTACACTGAAACAATAACATAGCTGTGATCCTGCAATAACTGCTATTTGAACAGACTGCTGTACATCCACGAAGCTTATATGAAGCTGGGTGTCTGTTGGCAGAGACCTTATTTCAGAATAGGACCTATATTTTCCACATTGCTGTTACCTTCTTTATTTCATTTGGGGTTATCCCCAGAGCTGTGGCTAGGTACTTTCCAAAAGAAACAGAATCCAAAGATCTCCACTTTCCCTAAAGCTCATGATGGGGACACAGAAAACACATACCCAAAGGAAAATAAAATATTTTCAGATCTCTGTCAAATCAACATCTTTTAAAAATTAGGCTGAAACCATTCCCTCTTTTCTGTCTCTGTTTTATAACAAGGCAGATGTAAAACATCTGAAGTAGCTGCAAAATTTCTAAGAAATTCTTTCTCTGTAGAACATATTTTTAAAAAAATTAGAGACTTTGCAGGTTTTAAACACAAATCTACGAGCAGTGCTTGTCACACAAATAATTCCGGGAAGTTACCAAATACTTGGAATGAAGGACATTGCATGCTGCATAGCACAGAGCTCTTGTCAATGCTTGTTTGGAATGGTATGGGAAAGTCTAGCAGCTGAACACAATGACATTGTTGTTTTCATGCTGATAGTATTCAATAGCCACACAAGCTGGTCTGCCACTTCCCCTTGTATAGAAATTGCAGGCATGCTCTAAGGTTCTTGCCATTTGCTGGAAGCAGTGCCCAGGTTATTCATGTTTTGGAGGAGGCATTATTAAGCACAGCTGGTATTGTTTCCTTCCAGCAAAGCTTAAGACAATGTATTTCTCAAACAGATCAGAACATTATCTGCGTCATACCTTCTAGAGAAAGGTTACAGAAACGTTTCTGCTACACACATGTCAGAACATGAACAGTGTGGCTCCATCCTCTCCCAGAAGTTGGTGACTCCTAAGGAGTACAAACAACATCCCAGTCAGAGAACTTCCTACTTCCTTCTCCTCTCCCTGCACAGCCTTCAGTTCTGCACTCCCATCGCTGCCATCAGTTCTCAAAGGGCAACAGATCAGAAAGATCTACTGAATGTAACACCACAGAATTTAGGAGAACAAATACCAAAAATGCAGACAAATCTAAAAGACATGAATGAGCTTCAAAGCAGAACCAAACCTAACCAGAATTCTCATTGCTACTATTCCTGTTAAAAAAAAAAAAATCTGAGGACTTAAAGAACAGCAGTGAAGGCACCTTTGCCAAACCACCAGTGCATCAATCACTGGAAAGCAAAAACCGAACACCAGAGTTTTAAAGAACCATAGCATCACAGAATCATTTAGATTGCAAAAGACCTTTAGGATCATCAAGTCCAACTGTTAACCAAACACTGCCAGGTCACCACTAAACCAAGTCCCTAAGTGCCACATCGACACATCTTTTAAATACCTCCAGGGATGGTGACTGCCCTGGGCAGCCTGTTCCAATGCTTAACAACCATTTCAGTAAAGAAGTTTTTCCTAATATCCAACCTGGCACAATTTGAGGACATTTTGTCTTGTCTTATGGCTTGTTACTTGGGAGAAGAGATCAACCCCCAGCTGGCTACAATCTACTTTCAGGTAGTTGTAGAGAGTGATAAAGCCTCCCCTGAGTGTCCTTTTCTCCAGGCTAAACAAGTCCTGTTCTCTCAGCCGCTCCTCACAAGACTTGTGCTCTAGACCCTTCACCAGCTTCACTGCCCTTCTTTGGACATGCTCCAGCACCTCAATGTTTTTCTTGTGGTTAGGGGCCCAAAACTGCATACAGTATTTGAGGTACAGCCTCACCAGAGTCCCCCAGTACAGGGGAACAATCACTTTACCAGTCCTGATGGCCACACTATTTCTGATACAGGCCAGGATGCCGTTGGCCTTCTTGGCCACCTGGGCACACTACTGGCTCGTGTTCATCCAGCTGTCAACCAACACGCTCAGGTCCTTTTCCACCAGGCAGCTTTCCAGCCACTCATCTCCAAATCCGTTGCGTTGCATGGGGTTATGACCCAACTGCAGGACTGGCTGCACACAAAATATTCTGGAGAAGTGCAGAAAGAAAGAGGACAAGGGAAGATTGGGAACATGCACATCTCAGAACAGGTCAGAAGCAGCTCATTAAGTGTGTTTGCCCTCTTTCTATCTCAACACCCCTTCTGCACAGTAAGCAAAACAAGTGGCCGTTACGGTCATGTCCTTCACACTGCTATGCAGAAGACTCAATATTTCTGTTATGAGCTCTCTGTTTTGTTGTGTTGAGCTTTTTTCCCAAGGACTTTAATTAAAATTCATCTGAAGAAATGTTTTCAGTAGCAGTGTCTGAGAATTTTGCTTCCTCCCCTATCTTCCATTAAATCAGGTTCATCCAACTTGAAAGGAGATGAGAAACTCACTGACACTCTGTCACACTCCAGTGAAAAGACGGGCACATTCAAAACAGAGAAGAGTGCAGGTGCTCATTTATTACTTTATGCTGATTATTTTTCTGCCTTTCTTTCTGACAATGGGAACGTTCACATCCCAGACGGAGCTCTCTGCAATGCTGTGGGCATTTGCTGACCTAGAGTTTTGTTTTCCCTGATGAAAGGGGCCAGGTAAGAAGAGGATTGGTTCATTGCCTACTGGGGCAACTTTAATGTTTCGTTTTAACAGTGGAAGACATATGGAGATCATTTTAACAAGGAATGAATATACAAATAATTGTTTAATGATTCTAGGTAAAGGAGAAAAAACTGTGTGCATCCACATCCACATTTACACACTGCAAAGATGTAATATTTATATAACTGAGTGCAAATCTGCAAATCAAGTCATTCAGAACCCAAGATGTTGCTCAGATGACATACAAGTTCACTGCTTTATACTATTTCAGACCCAGAGAATGCCCCCCCCCAATGTTTCTAACAGCATTAATAAGCACCATCACCATGAAGAGATCCTCAATGCAAGAATTAACAAATCATGTCCACAGTATTAGGTTCTTCTGCTTTTATGTCAACTTTACGGGTTCTTGATGTTCACCCTTTGCTTTCTGATCAAAGGTATTTTGACTCAAAAGTATTAACGTGAAGTTAATTTCTCCTCCCATTCCCACCACTCAAACTTTTAGGAAAAGACCACAATACAACGAAGTTGAGAAGAATGCATATTTCTCCAAGCTAAACCATCACTGTCTTTTTCTGTGATCTGAACACACACACTAACAAATGAGAGGAACAAACTCACGTAGTTCCCTTATTGCTTTGAATCAGCATATTTAGTCCAATGGGACAACTCTGCTGTGCTTGGCCCAACAGTACATCCTCCTTGAGACTTTGCTTTCCCAAATTTACTTTGCTTTACTTGGAATAATGAAGAAAATCTGGACAGTTTTGGAGGTTTTTTTTCTTTCCCCTCAAGTATGGGTATTTTTTTGGTTCCTATGAAGACTTACCATTTCAGCAGATTTCAGAGCCAGTCACAGTTCTCATATTACCAGAATACAACAGCCGAAAAGATCCACTAAAATTTAAGAAGTAACTACTTATATGATGCCACATTGTTCCTCTATGAGCTAATCCCACTGAACAAGGACTCTCACCTTCATGTCCCTTCAGCCTCTTCTGTATCATGGTGCAATGGTGTCACCTGATATTATTTACAGGAAAGATGTAGATTATGTGCTTCTGTTTGAATTAATATTGAAGCCACAGTGCATCTTGCTTTAACATGCAAGGTTAAAGAACACAGCAAATCTCTTTATATCTTCAAAGATTATTTCTTAAAAGTATAGGGGCAGACACAGGCTAACACTCTACCATTGTATAACTCTCAGATAGTTTGGGTTTTGTCTTCACCAGGGCCAGGATAAGAACACCAGTTTACCCTGCATACAAATTTGGTCTGATTTCAATGTAGAACAATGGATTTACTTCAGGGATTCTTTCAGTCTTTTTGGTTTTGAGCTCACTATGGGGACTTTATGTTAACCTTTATGTAATTTATGGTTCTCAGTAACAATTTTTAATTAACATTTTAATGCAGGGAAAGTAAAAAAAAAAAAAAAGGAAAGGAACTTTCATTCCC
>WUAM01000272.1:331105-354417 GCA_024336885.1 Actenoides hombroni | reverse complement strand
AACTTTTAATAAAAGTTTAATGCCGGTGAAATTAAAAAGAAAAAAACAGGAAAGGAACTTTCATTCCCCACATCTTCATTTCATCAGTTCTCATATAATATGGACTTCCTGTTATTTTCACAAAGGAAACGGAAAATAAAAATAGCCAGGAATGTCAAGCTGTTGCTGCCCTAACACACTGCACAAATGGCTATCGTGAACTTCTATAAAGCTTGGTCTAACTGAAAAGCTGTACTTGTTGCAGCTATTAACAAGAGACCCTGTCCTGAAAGGTATCTTGAACTCCTCTGAAACCTCAATGAACTCAGCAGTTTTCTGTGAGGACAAAAAGGAATGCACAGAGTTCATTTCAAAAATAGTCTAGGATTTAAGTAATGTGTGTATTTTCAATTAATAACCTCAGTCACATTATCCTTGGGGCTAGCCCTTTAGTAGAATCCAAACAGTGGCAGCGTCAATATTTATTCAGATGCTCCATGGGACAAAACCAAGGACATCCAGATGAGATAAAAGGCTAAAATCTCACACTTAATGACTTGTCAAGGAGACAATCAGGATATCTACAGGAGGAAAAAAAATAAAAAAACCACACCAGAAAAACCCAGCCCCAAAACAAACCCAAAACCTTCAGTAATCTGCCAAAAATCTGCTCTGAAAGCTAGAGAAAGAAACACTCATGACAATCATGACTCAGTAGGAATATGTCATACTTGGAAAACCATTTATCTAGGAGATTCCGTATCATCTTCCTCAAGAGCAAGCCTTAGCACCATACAGACTTGCTGCTGTTTAGGTTTAGATATTTTATAGAATCATACAATCATTTGGTTAGAAAAGACCTTTAAGATCATCAGTCAGGAGCATCCAACCTAAACTTGCCCTGGTGCAACTTAAGGCCATTTCCTCTTGTGGTATCACTTGCTACATGGGAGAACAGACTGACCTGCACCTCACTATAACCTTCTTTCAGGTAGTTATAGAGAGCAACAAGGTCCAATTCTTCCTTCTCTCCAGGCTGAACAAATCCAGTTCCCTCAGCTGCTCCTCACCAGCTTCGTTGCCCTTCTTTGGACACGCTCCAGCACCTCAGGGTCCTTCTTGTCGTGAGGGGCCCAAAACTGAACACAGTATTCAAGGTGCAGCACCTCCAGTGACCCCCAGTACAGGGGCACAATTACTTCCCTAGTCCTGCTAGTCACACTATTTCTGATACAGGCCAGGATGCTGTTGGCCTTCTTAGCCACCTGGGCATACTGCTGGCTCATATTCAGTTGGCTGTTGACCAACACCCCCAGATCCTTTTCTACCAGGCAGCTTTCCAGACACTCTTCCACAAGCCTGTAGTGTCGCGTGGGGTTGTTGTGACCCAGGGGCAGCACCCTGCACTTGGTCTTGTTAAACCTCATACCACTGGCCATGGCCCATTGATCTAATCTGTCCAGATCACCCTGTACAGCCTCTCTACCTACCCTCAAGTAGATCAATGCACTTGCCTAATTTGGTGTCATCTGCAATTTTACTGAGAGTGCCTTCAATCCCCCCACCCAGACCACCAATAAAGATATGAAAGAGAACAAGCCCCAGTACTGAGACCTGGGGAACACCACTTGTAACTGGCCACTGTCCTGGGTCTGTCTTGTTTATATTGCTTGCTTTATATATTATCGCATTATTAGCATTGCTATTATTGTTCTCCTTCTGCATTGTTCTGTTAAATTCTCCTAATCTCAATCCACAGGGTTTTGCCTTTTTGCTCCCTATTCTCCTTCCCATCCCAGGATGGGGGGGTCCACAGATAATGCAGCCATGTGGTGCTCAGCTCCTAGCTGGGCCTAAACCACAACAGTCGTCAACTGGATTTAACTCCATTCACCACTACTCTTTGTGCTCAGCCATCATCCAGCAACCAGATCTTCAGCAGAATTCTGTGGGAAAGTGTCAAAAGCTTTACTAAAGTCTAGGTAGGACCTAGGAAAAATGTTGTTGAGAACCTCAGCCGTCTCCTCATCTGTTGCTACCAGCTTGCCATTCTTCTTCATCAGGGGGGTATGTTTTCTTTAACCTTCCTTTTCTCATTGATGTACCTGTAGAAGCCCTTCTTGTTATTCTTTGCATCCCTTGCCAAGTTCAGCTCCAACTGTGCCCTGGCCTCTGACCTCATCCCTACACAATCAGCAGCATCTCCGTATTCTTCCCAGGATACCTCTTCTCTGCTTCCACTGCCTGTGCAGCTCCTTCTTGCTTTTTAGTCTGACCAGCAGGTCTCAACTCAGACATGCTGGTCTCTTCTCTTCCTTGCATGGTTTCTCAATTCTGGGGATCAAGAGCTCTTGTGCTCTATGGAAAGTGTCCTTAAAGATCTTCCACCTCTGTTCTGTTCCCTTGTCCCTAAGGACTGTTTCCCAGGGGGTCCTATTGACTAACTCCATGATGAGCTGGAAGTTTGCTTTCCTGAAATTTGGGGTCCTGACTATGCTCCTTGTATGACCCATGTCCCTTAGTGCTGTGAATCCCACCAGTGCATGACCACTTCAGCCCAGGCTGCCTCCAATCTTGACATCCTTGATGAGCTCACCTGCACTGGTGACCAAAAGATCCAGTATAGCATCCCTTCGGGTAGGGATGTCTATTTCTTGTCCTAAGAAGTTATCCTCGAGGCGCTCCAGGAGCCTCCTGGATTGCCTACAGCAGGATGAGAGCCTGTGAGCATGATGCCTCCCGTAGCTGCAGTAAGAAGGCTTCATCAGTAGGCTCCCCTTAATCAGGCGGCCTGTAGTAGACTCCAATCATAAGGTTCCCCTTGTTGCCTGAGTCTCTAATTCCTACTCATAAGCTTTTGATTTGCTCGTGGCTATTCTTTAGTTAATATTACTCTTTAATTAAGTCCTTTAATTTTACACTGGGCTACAAAGAAGTAAAAATTTGAAGAGTGATGAGATAACTAATTCAAATAAGAACAAGGCAGATGGAAATAGATTTCTGAAGGTACATTATAGACACAAGGGAGAGGACTAAGTCAGGACAAAAACATAAATTTAAACCATCAGACACTAGAAGGCTGAAGTAGCTTTCTTGCAGACTATAGACCAGACATGAAAATTTTATGACTGTATCAACATAGACAGGAATTACCCTTTGAATAACTGCCAATATCTTAATAGTGCAACGCACAAGCCTTTTAAATTGAATGCTGTTTTTTTTAAGCTAACTTTTCTTTTCAGAAGTATTTGGAGTGGGATATTTTATCTCTCTCTTCCCAAATTCCCTTTCTCTTCTCCAAAGCTTATTTAAAAAAAAATTTTGGATCTAAGTCTTCTTCAGTGAAAACATGTAAGAAAAAACAGACAGAAAAATCAAAATCTTGAGAGACAGACTGTGAGATTTTGACGTGAAAAATGTTTTAAAATAATAAATCTCAAATGTTTAATTTGCATGTGAGATTTCCTTCAGTCTATGTCCACTGGGATGAAGCTATTAAGAATGGGATGTGTCCAGTATACCAACAGGCGACTAAGCAATCTGTTTAAGAGAAGTTTAGAATTCTTCTGGATGAAATGGAGTGCAATGCATGGAAATTAGAGTGACAGGTTATGAATATTTCAAAGCTAATAATTTATGTTTTGCTTGCACAGTGACACACCATGTACATTTTTCTATCTATAATCTCTAATTTTACATCTTAACGTTGATTATTTTTTTTTCTTTTGAAGAAAGGTATATTTTGTCTGGGAAGATACATGTATAATGGTGTATACCACTGCACCAGCAAAGACTGTGTACCTCAGAAAAGTAAATGCTAATGATGTGATATATACTATGTTTTCCATGAAATATTTAAAAATCAACATTTTAGATTAATAAATTCTGATGATCAATAATGATCACAGATGAGTATAGAGTCTCCTTTTCAAAAACTTCAAGAAAGGCTAAGAGAGGCCAAAGTCCATTTTTGGAAGTTCCCTTGCTCAGTGTTTATGAAAATCCAAAAGAAGATACTTACAGAAAACAACAAACAGATTCTTGCTTGCTAAACA
Organism: Actenoides hombroni; assembly: GCA_024336885.1. Lineage (NCBI taxonomy): Eukaryota > Metazoa > Chordata > Aves > Coraciiformes > Alcedinidae > Actenoides > Actenoides hombroni. The sequence goes on along the minus strand of WUAM01000272.1, from coordinate 350,383 downwards.
TTCCCTATTCACTCATTTGCAATGTAACCTCTGACAGAGTCATTGTAACAAGTCCCAAAAGACACAGTGCAACCTAACAGCTCCCTGCTGCAAAACATATTTGGTGCAAGTTTGCTGGACACATGTTAAACCAAATACTGCTGATCAGAACTACACAACATCTTCCAGTAGCTTTTTTTTTTTTCATTTACTCGGCTAATGTACAGCCTATGATGACTTGTTTTCCTTTAGTCATACGAACAGTTTGACAGACTACTGTGATAAGGTTACTCTTAAACTGATAAAAGGTTTGATAGTGTCAGAACATTTGTCAGAAACGTCTGACATCACGTGTAAAGGACTCGGCACTTCTAGCATCAATGGTACTCCAGTCCGTTGTTTTCTGTTTAGTGTTTGATACACACCACTCAAAACACACAGCAGAAATACAGAAAAGCAGCAAGGATTCACCAAAACAGCCCTGTACATTATAAAAAAAAGTTCTGATTAAATAGTTTCTTTTCCCTAACCCACTTGGCAAGGTGAAATTAAATAAAAAATGCTACATATCACTTTGAGGCTGTCCTTGCTGGAATAAACCTGGAAATGGAATGAGCTATGATAACTGTACATAACCGTAAGCATTTCTAGCATTCCTCATAGTTCTGAAATATTATGGGTTTAGAACATTATTCCTCAGACCTGCCAAATGTCAGCCTACAAGTGACAGTTGTACTGCTAGCAGCCTTGTCACATGCTACAGTAGAGGAAATGGGTTCAGAAGGACTCATTTTAGGCACTGGCAGCTACCCTAGAGGAATCAGTGTCATGGGCCTAAGCTCTTAGCCTTTGGTGAATACATCCCTTAAACTCAGCTCTCCAAAAATCTTGTACTGAAAAATAATATGGTTTATGGATTAGAATTCATGTTTTCACCTAACACCTTGTAGCAAATTATGCTAATAATTCTATGCAGGACAACTAAGAGCCAGCACCTTCTGCTGTTTTGTGAATACCTGTTCACATGAAGTCTTTGACGCATGGCGAGACCAAAGCTGTGTAAGCTAAGACAGAGCTCTACAGAAGACAACAACTTCTGAAGAGACAAATGTGTCTCTTGCTCATATAGCAGCAGACTGCTGCTATACATACTGCAAGTGCTGTGTTTTCTGGGGTGGGGGACAAAAAAAGGGATTTGGACATTTATCCACCTCTGCTACATAATCATCTGCAAAGGTAAAGGAAATGTCTACTACATGAAAAATCACGTGCTGCTATGACAAATTCTTGTCTTTTCAGACATTTAAGTTTGCCTTTTGCTTTGGTAAGTACTTTTAATATTCTGAAAATGGATGGAACAACTATCTGGTTTCTCCCCACTTCCATCCAGCCAAAGGATAGAAAAATCAGCAAAATGAATGTTAGCATTTTTCATAAAGAGCATCTGTCACACAGAAACTTTGTGATAGCAAATCAAAACCCTCTAATCATAAAACAGATCAAATTTAGTGGAGTGTATTAAAAATTTCGCCACAGTGCCAGAAGGAAGCTCTCAGGTACCTGATGTGCACTTCCTTACCACATGTCCGCATATGGGATGTGCTTTCTGAACTTCATGATTCAAGCAGCACTGCTCATACTACAGCCTCACACCATGACTGCAGCACTAAGCGCCAAAGCCACGAGACTCCCTAGGAATAGTTAGTTCATTCCTGATGGGCTGAAAGCATTTGTCTGAACTTGGAAAGGGTCAGACTGCAAGAAGATCTATAGCAAAATGGCTTTTTGAACGTCAGCAAACTATAGTCATTTTATACCTACTGAGGATCTGGCCCTTGAACTGGGATTATCTGTGAGTGTTGCAAGCAGGAAGTGTCAATGAATGTAGTTTGTACAAATGTCAGACAGGCACACTCGCAATTCAGCTTGCATGAAATACGAAAAATCACCAGCACACTATACCCTGTGAACAGTAAGACAGTTTTACCTGTAGCCACTTTAGCAGGAGAAAATCACAGAGTTCCAATCTCACATAATTTTGCTAAAGTTCAGTTACCACTTCAGTAGGCCTGCTAGTTCCCGTCCTGGCCAGCCATGCCCATATAAAGCGTACTTAGGGAAGTCTTTCAGCATTTTTGGTCAAAAAGAAGGAGAGACAGAACGATATAAAATTATAACATCCCATTGAATTGTTACTCCTATTGAAAGCTTCAAAACAACAGCCATATGGATTCAAGTCAGTACATCAGAAGCAGACGGTTCCTCACTTTACAAAATTTCATTTATTGATCCCTATTTGAAAGGCTGATTTGTGATAAAAAAATATCAGAGACACTGTTGTCTCTTAGAATAGACTGTTCTACAGCAAAAGCACTGCAGTTCTGCCTCATAACAAGGGTGTATTTTTATTTTTCAGATCTCTCCATGTTCTTTCTTATCCAAACACAAAAATTATGTTATCCTAAACAGTTCTTTTGATGATGCATGAGGAGCAAAGAGCTCCCTTCTGCTGCTCTTCCAGTTTCAATAAGAATAAACCACAATAAAACTGATATTTATTAGTACAATTTGCAAACATGTCTCTCAAGATAAACAGGGCAGTAGAAGGTGCTACTCTTTGTACATCACCACTTTTCAGTGGAACTGCAGTTCATTAGATGGCCACAAGGCCACCTTCAATGCGCTTCATACTTCTCAATCTTTGAGCCCATCAATGTGTCACACAACAATCAAAAGATGTGATAAATTACTGAGGTGGGAACACCCATGTTTTGTTGTGCACTGGATTGTGAGTCACAGATCACTGTAACTATAAAATCTGTCATTACGGAGATTTTCTTGCCATGAAAATTCTCCTTTTAACATTAGAAAGAAAAAGGATTAAAATAAACAGAAATCAGTGTGAAGACACCTCTCTATACCCCAAAACTCATTACCAGAAAGTTTTCAACAGGCATTGATTAGCTGTTCAAACTAAAGGAATAATGTTAACCTTCAAGCGCAGGAGGCTTTTGATGGTTTTTTGTGGACATACATAAGGATAAACTGAAAGGCCAACTTTGCAATCTTCCTACCCAAAGACACTAAGTATTTTAAGTGCACTTACGGCTGGCACAGCTTGATAAGGTCCTGGTCAGTGGTGCCGGGTGGAAGGCCTCGAATGTACAGGTTGGTTTTACTCAACTGCTCTCCGCTGCTGTTGTTGCTGCTGTTGTTGCTGCTGTTTGTGCTGGGGCTGGGAGGAGCCATGGGGTGGGGAGCTGGTGCATAGGACTGCTGGAAACAAAAAGAATAAAAGGGCTGTTAATGGAATACAAAAGCATGGTGGACTCATGTACTTTACCCAGAGCAATGCACCAAGAGCATGCTTGTCCTGCTCTCCCTGACCACCACCAGCAGCCCGCTCCTGCAGTGTGTGCACCCACCCTGAGCCAGCAACGCCTTTCAACACACAGAACGGGGACAAGATTTTGGGTTTAGCCATGGCTATGAAGTGCATTATTTTACTTTATTTTTTTTAATCTGGAATTAAAGTATCTAGATCACAAAATAAAGCTCTTAAACGACAGATACTCAGGAGTAACTGGTATTAAAGAAGTTAAACACAATATGCTTTAAGAATACTCTTAGACACAGATAAAAGTATCTAGCCAAAGGTATGGAAGCTGCTGTCAAAAACCTAGTTAAGTCTTTTCTAAACATGAGGAGCATCCAGTGTATGCACGGTCCGGTGACAGCTGGCCAGCCTGAGAAGGGGAAAAAAAAATAAATCCGCAGCAGCCTGAAAAGACAATTTCATTCCAGATGCATTGCACAATATAGAAATAGAGTCTGGAAAAGATGATCAGGCTAAGACCTTCTGCTCTCGAAACCTTACCTCTGAACAATAACCCCTCCTGCTCTCAAAACCTTACCCACTTCTGAACAACCACAAACCACACAACAACTGAGAAATACGGCTTAAAAAGGGAGGTGATCTCCAAAGGAAAACAACACTCTCCCCTAACTCCCTGGTAAATACATGCTATGAAAGAACATACACAGATGCTATAAAAATTACCTAAGCACCTCCGACCTGGAACAACAACAGGGAAATTAAGCTGCTGCAACCATTCCTGGCTCTCTGACCATCAGCATATTTACTTCCAGCACAGAATGCTTGTCAGGAGAATGTGGGAGTGGTTGGAAGGAGGAGGCCATGTCCTGTCACTGCTGCGACCAATGCAGAAAAGATGAGATTTAGGGAAAAAGCTGAGGGTGCTGAGGGATGCTGTGGGCTGAGGCTCCGGCAGAGGAGTTGGGATAACTACAGTCAGAGCACCAGGAACAAAACCACCTGCTGAGTGGGGAGAAATCCTGTTTCCACAAGCTGATCAGCATATTCTCCTAGCAGTATGCATGGTTACAACAGCAGGTAAATGTTGGGCCAGTGCTAAGTTAACCAGGATGTGCTAACTGACTAATAAAAGCAAAATATATGCAGTTATCATTATAGTAGCAGTGACGGTTTAGTGACTTCTGATATGCTTGTTCTGCATTTAGGACTTGAACAGAGAAGTCAGAATCATTCTGATCATGCTAATCAACTGCCCCTTTCACTTCAGTGTTCCTACTTCTGTACTTACAATTATGCACACACTGAATCAGAGCCTTGGTAGATGGATATTTTTTAATTAGTAGTTCTAAACTCTTTCAAACAAGTCCTTTTACTTAAAAGAACCAAAAAAAAGCTGGAGAACATAAGGGGAGCATCAGTGCTACGTGAAGCTCAGAGGCATTAATGAAATGAAGTACCACACTTCCAGCAATGACTTTCCCTGCTGCCTTCTCCTTCGTTCTTCCCAGTTTCTCCCATTTAAACCAGAAGAGTAGAAATACACCATCAAGAGTCAGGACATCAGAATTCCTCTGCAATCTAGGCTGGTTTTAATCTGACTCAAGCAGGACCCATTAAAAGGGAAAAAACCCAGTTTAATAGACAGTGCAATCGCCATGCTAGCAAGAAATGACATTCGCTGTCTTCTACAGAAAAAGAGAAAGGGCAATGAGCTTCCTTCCCCCAGTATCTGTGTAGATGCTTCTGCTGACAATCAAAAGCACTTAATGCATACGGATCACATTTCTCTGCACACACATTTTATCACTGGGTAATCCCCACCTGCCCGAGCTTCAATGTCATTCCCAGAAACAGAGACCTAAAGCAGCAGCCCCAAGTACCAGCATGAGGAACTGCCTCAACAGAGCCCCAGTGCCCTGGGCACCTCCTGGACATCACCTCCACACCACAGCTATGGCACGGCTGGATAAAACTGGAGGCAACAGTAACCTCCAGCAAATACAAAGACATATACATCTTAAAACGTCTTGGATGAAAACATTTAAATTTCTGGGCATGCCAGGACCATGGTAGAAGTAGATGTGACTGTGTACAGCATGTGTTTGTCTTTAATTTACCAAGATCTCTGGAAATATCCTGTGGTAATCTTGCATATTTTGAACACTGTTAAGGTAAAATTAAAGCTAACTAAAGTCAAGGTAACATTATTAATGCTTACCCCAAGCCTTCAAGTTTACCACATACACTGAAAGCACATAAATGGCACAAAGCAAGGACAGAATTTTCTGTAACCCAATAAAGTGTTATGTATTTTAATTATTAATTGTTATTATTATGTATGTCTTAGCAGGGGATAATGGCTTATTCTCACACCAACCTAATGCGAAAGAAGAAGAAAAAAAAAAAGCCACAAGTTGAAATATACCTTTGAAATACAAAGAGTAATTTTCATTCTATTATAAGATCTTTATCCTCACACAGAGGAAAGCACTGGGGGCCTAATTCTAATTTAAGCTTAAGACATTTTATCCCTCTTGGCCAGCAAAGGGGACCTAGAAGTGAACATGAATTACATTTACACTGATTTTTAAGGCCACAGCTATAAAAAACCCAACACAGTCCTCAGTATACCCAGAGAACTAGGCCATGGGATAGGTGGTCTCTCAAGCAAGAGCTGCTCAGAGAATAGGCACACACAGATGCCCAGGTTCACAGCATCACCCTGGGAGATGCTTTAAGGATGGTCAGAGAGGAAAGCTACACTCCCCTTTGGAAAGTGTTGATCTCCTCAGACCCACAAGCACTGCTACCTCAAAACCATCTTCACTTATAAATCTCAGCCACTACAGCCCACAGTAATTTCCATGCATATCCAATATCCCAGAATACCATCCACAGAAACTAGTACTTGTACCAGGGCTGATGACATCTTCTGGCCAGTTGCCAGATTAGAAGTTTCAAGTCGGAAGAAAGCTTTGAATTCTTGTTTCCTGAGCTGATGAGTGTATGACTGATGGCAGAAGTATGCATTTTGCCTCCAAATGAACAAAGGGTCTGGTTTGTTAATCTCCACCTAGTAATTGTAGTGAAAGAAATGAATGAAATGATGATGATCCCAGATATGGACCACTTGCTACAGAATCCTGGACAATGCTGAAGAGGGACACTGACTGGGGAGCCGCCTGTACACTCAAACACAGGAAATTTGTGCCTTGCTCTGACACCAGCCCCCTCCATGGCTGGGGGCAAAGCACTTAACTTCTATGCCACAAGAGCCATGAAGAGCACTTTCCAGACTGGCTCAAAACACCCTGTCACCAGATGTAGAAATCTGGGAAAGACGTTTTGCCAACGCAGCCGAGCATAGGACCTGCAGCACTAGAGGAAAAGTATTAGGCAAAATCTACATGTTTTACTTCAAAAGGGAGCTGGAATTCAGATTTGGCTTGGGATTAATTTTTCAAATAACCAATGCAACCAACTTCTTTTTCAGTTCTCATGCTTCATTATTCAATGGGGAATGTGAAGGGAATGAACTGGTTTGTAAATCATTCCAAGCAGCTTATTAATTTAGCATAGCTGGATAATAGGATTTGTTTTCATCTCTGAAAAATGAATGAAATTTCTCCTTTTCCATTATTTAAAAGTGAGCAATTTATGTGCTTAATTCTTACCCAGTCTCAGGAACACACCCTTGTGCTTCAACCCTACTGTTGAGCTCTCCGATACACAGTGTCCCACACAAGTGTGCACAGCTAAGCATGAATAATGAGATGCCTTGGTCTTTCTTACTCAGTAATACAGAAATGTTGAACCAGAAGCCTCTTCGTTACTAAATGAACTACCCTACTCCGTCCAACATCCAACGTCCTTACACAAGAACAGTATTTATCTTCCCATGGCAACCACAGTACTCCTATGTAGTTTTTCTGCTTGTTGCAAGTTTAGTCTAAAGCATTTTTCTTCCTAAGCAAAACACTACTTAAAAAGACAAATTTCAAATATTTTTCACATACAATCCTTTTGGATGAGAATCACAGGCCCCAGATGCCAAGTTGTAGAGTCTGCTTTATTAGCAGCAGCTGGCTCCTTGGCAGGCTTCTGAGGCAGTCGGGCTTGTGGTTTTGGAGTGGCCTCAGAGCCTAGGATGCAGCTGGACAGCTATGCTAATGGACTACCCAATTTGTTTGTATTCACCTTTGGCTATACCAAATTTGTACTCTTTTATCCACTTGAAAGTGAGGTCTTGAAAGATTCACCATTAATACCAATTTGTTGACTTTTCCTATCTGTACTGCATATTTTATGTAAAAAGAAATGGGTACAACGCACACTCCTGCATTGGAACGTGTGTTATTTAAGCAGTTGTGAACAGACACTATCCATTTTGCTCCGAACAGAGTGTTTTCCAGCTGCTAGATTCATCTCACTTACAGGCCAATTGCTACACAATTCCCTTAGCTCCCGATTGAGAGAATAAAATAAGGCAAAGCAAATACAAATAAATTGTGCAAATATCAGTTTACAGATCACACTAGCAAAACACTGTTCTCTGTACACTCTACTGTGCAAAGGAGTAATTTTGGAGAGCTGGAGGGTTCTCACCGGCCAATTATAGTAATGATGACCGGATGCCACTAACTTAGCCTGTTGATGGGATTTTGGAGCTGACTGAACAGCAAATCTCATATTAAGTAAAAGACAATCATCACATTTGAAGAGAAAACAGAGAGGTACCACAAAAATCATAAAAATAATTAGATAAAAGGCACAGCAACTCATTCGAACTTCGGTTGGCTTCCTCAGTGAGAAGCAGCAACAAAAGATAAGCTGCATTTCTCACCCATAACCAGGTATAACAGAAAAGTGTAAAGAAGTTGAACACTGAAACTGGCAACACTGAAACCTCATGCATTTGAGAAAGGCTGCAGTTGAAGGAAACAAGTCATAATTTTCTTCCTGAGCTTATAGAGGATTCACTGGTCTTGCAGAATCCAGCCATGACTACTGTCTAGCTCCCATCAGGCCAGGCCTCTTGGATGCCTCCCGACATAGTCAGGTCTTTCCCTAGACATCTCACAGAAAAGAAACAGATGCAATAGTGCACATATTTTCTAACGTCTCTGCACAGTGACAAAGCTTCCTGGACCTTTTCTGTAGAAGCCAACAACTCACCATTCGGCAAGACTGTCTATTTGTAAAGGAATGGCACGTGAATATGTAAGTAAACTCAGAAGATGAAGAGGGACAATACATTTCAAAGTCTCTTCAATCACAGTTATTCCAACCAAGAAAACCAAAACACAGCTCAAGAGGATTTTGATCTCACTGAATCTCCTCCAAGGCCTTGAAAGTGATTTGCTGGATACAAGAAGATCCTGGGTTACTCTCTCTGCACTGCCACTACTTCAGTGTGCCACCCCAAGCAAGTATTTTAGATTTCTTATATCTTAATTTACCAATCTACAATGGTTTTTCTTTACCTTTTCAAGGCTTATATAACTCCCTGTGATTACTGGATGAGAGATGCTATCGTGGAATGCAATATTACTTAAAGTTGAGGAAAGTATTATTAAAATTTAACTTAACAACTAAAGCTATCTCCAATTATTTGGCAGATAAAAATGACTTTTGCATACAATGATTTTGCTACCCTGTATCTAAACCAAATGAATGAAATAATTTTAAAGCTTAAATAAAATGCCAATCCACTTAGCTTTCTCATTAATTATCTTTTATATAAATCCAGAATTTTTCAATCACTGTGCTTTCTTACTCATGCTTCTTGTATACATTGAACTATTTTTTTTTCATTCTATTCCAAATATCTTCAGTCCATAGGAAGAAGTTGTCATTGTGTTTTGCTTACTCTTTCTTTTCACACAGCAAAAAAAAAAAAAAATCACTTGTGAAAAATGACTACTATGAAAAAAAAAAAAAGTCCTCCAACAGGCACAATGGTCATTAACAGATTAAAATCGGGATGTGATGGATCAGTAAGATACTTTGAGATCTTTGTTTCACAGACTGAGCTGTTGAAATTAGTAGTCTAAATACTCCTTGGGGTTTACAATTGCCTTGAACCCAGCACAAAGCACTAGAGGTCCATAAAGCATAAGCTCGGGCACAGTTTGGCTTAGTTTTTTCTGTTCTGAAATACTTCTCTTCCAAATCAGGACTGCTCAGCTTTTGGCATTTTCTAAGCACTTACAGATAGACGATAGGAAGCAAAGCATTCATGGGAAGAGGGAGAAGTCCTTTATTGGGTAGTACCTACAACGTAGGTCTCATTTTATACAGCTTTCTGTATTTAAACCAAACCACCAACAAGCCATAAAAAACCAGCAATTCACTCTTCTTGGTTATCATTAAGAGCCCTGAGAGTTCAGCAATCGTTAGCCAGCATGACGTACACTAGAAGCCTGAAAATTTTCTCCCTGATCACTGTATCTTCTATTTTCACTAAGACAGACTGAAATACGTCAATCCACGTATCACTGGAGTGCCATTTCCCACCATTACCAATGGGAAACAGCAAAAGTGAATTGGTCAGGTAGAAAGCAGCTTAAGAACAACAAAGTTTAAATAACAAAGTGGATTAAAGCACATATCATTAGGAAAGATGGGTTGTCATCTCTCCTGAGGATGAACAGGCCCCAGGAAAAACCAGTCCAAGGCATGGGAACAGCACAGAGATGAAGAGCATCGTTTGCAGACTGATGATGCCCCAGCCATCGCTGCCTCCTGCCATGTTTTGGTCACTACAGATGTAAGCTGCTGAGCTGCCAACTTCAGCCCTTAGCTTCCTCCTCCCTGCATGTTGCTCTACTAAAATAACTTATCCCTTGTAAGTGATTTTGTGTTCATCTGTGGACTGCCTGTCACTCTGGACTAAACTATGGTAGTTTCTCTGAATTTAGGGCTTCTTGCATCCAGACCAGAAGGTACAATTTAGTCCTTAGCATTAAAAAGTCAATGACTAGGCATAAGAGCTGTGTCACCAAATGAATATTTGGTGACATAATAATATATTTTTTTTAATATATGTATGTATCCAGAATAGAAAATAACCTTCACAGCCTTGTCTCCTCCCATTTATTTCATGGCAGGAGACTCCCATGACAGACCATTCCTATAGCATTATTTATTTCTCAGTAAGGGAGAAGAATTCTTTCTGTAGATAAAGTATTTTGGCACTTTGGCAAACTCGTAAACAATAACCTATATTCTTTGACATAAATTAGCGTTATTGCTTCATTACCCAATCCATTCATATTTTATCGATGTACTGAGACTAAATGTGAACAGAATCTACATCTTAAAAATACTAAATCTGGGCAATCTGCACAATAAAACATAGCAATTCCCCTAATAAAAATATTTTAGGGAACAGATCAAAATACAACAGCAATTACTGCCTGTGATACAACAACTTTGTGCTTAAAAAGTGGGGGTAAAAGTAACAAATTTAAGTAGAAATTATTGTTTGAATTTATATTGCCATGTAGCCAATTTTGGGGCTACAATGGTGAGCAGTCAGTCTATTTTAAGGTTAAGAATGAAAATGCAGATTCAAAGGCCGATAGTCATCTTTCCAAATGTTTGCAAAGCCAGCCCTTTTTTGGTTCTGAGAAAACAAATTTACTCTCTGGGTATTTGTTTACATATGGCAGACTAAAAGCATCTTGGAAACAAGATGTAGGAGGCACATTCTTCACTGCATTGCTTTTTTGCACGCAGTCCACACGTACCACAGCGTCAACACCTGTGCAAGAACTTGAGTATAATAAAAGCCCATCACATAAAACTGAACTTATAGCATAGAATAAAACTGAAGCATTGATACAATCTCTTTACTCTTCACTTGAGATTTTGCTAAGCAGAGATCAGAAGCAGATGTGTTTTCATTTTGCAGAAAGAAAGTCTGACCAACAAGATTTTTAAAAATCCAAGCCAACTTTCCTCAGTTTGTCTTTCTTAGGAAAGAATTAAGGAAATGTGCCACTGTTGACATGAGCATTGGTGGGATGCAGGAATCATTGGTGGCAGAGCTCGCCAAGAACGGCCCACATCATGTCCCCATGTTACCACAATAATCTTTTCTAGATGTGTACAGGGAACCTCTGCTCCCTCCACCCAGTGCTATATAAAGATGAGTTGTGCCTCCTCTCTTGCAGCCAAAGGAATCCACAGAACACAGAGTGTGGGAAAGGTTTGTCCCAAAGATAACAGCACAACACCATCCAAACAGAATCTGGGGCATTCCACAATAGCCAGGGTTCGTGTTTTCTTTGGGATGTCTTGGGCTACAGCAATGCACTGCTCCCAGGCGGGGGGCCAGAGGATGCCCACAGAAGATATGAGCCATCACAGACCTCACTGCATTTTTGTTTCCAGTGCAAACTCCTGTAACAAGCTCATAATAGCAAATAGCTTTTAAAAAAGTTGCCCATAGAAGCTATTACAGTACAAATCTAATTCTTCGCTGAGGAAGAGAAGGAGAGAACCAACCTCGTGAGACTGATGTATGTAATGTCACTTAAAGGACAGCTAGAAAGCCTTCCAACAGTAAGCTGATACCATGGGGATAAGAATCTAATGGTACCAGTTAGGATTTAGGCATCAAAACTATGGATATAGTCGGCTGAGGCAGTGCTGGGCACCTTCACACTTCTGACAGCCCTGAATGTCCATGAATGTCCCTGAATGTCCATGAATCTCCCTGAATGACCCATGAAAGACTAATGGAGACAAGGAAGCCAGGGTGGCCATGCACTGGGCTCATTGCAGGCAGCTAGGTCTGAAACCCCACATTAGGAATCTCTCTCATCCATTCTAGGTACTTCTCTACATTCTTAAAATGAGTTGTCTGTGTAAGAGAGTGAGCTTTATAATTAAGACACCATTAGCTAGGAAACTGTGCTCACATGAATCCTGAGGTGAAGGACTGGGTCTCTGCAAGCCTTACAGGAACTTGGTAATGAGACAAATTCAGATTTTCATGAGGTCAAAGGCAGCTTTGAGAATCACACTACCAAAATCCCACGAGCACACAAAATGTTAGGTACCTGGGAGGGTCAGCAAGACTTGACATGTCACATTTGTGGGATTCAAGTACTTTGGTTTTCAGCTAGTATCACTAAGTGCTTAAAGTCATATGCTAAGGAAGTTGAACACAGATAAACACTCTTGACTTTGTTACTGTAGACTCTGGTGTCTTAAAAAAAAATTCTCCACGTTCTCTAGATTTCACGTGGCAGACATGGGAGGTTGCATAGGAAATGCTATTTCTTTTTCTTAGATTTAAGAAGAATCTACTATAATTTACATACAAATTTTCTTCCAAACATCAGTTAAATTCACCTAAAGCAAAATTTACTAAACTAAATAATGCAAAAATAGAGAACCTCCTTATTATGTTTTGGGAAATTTCCAAATTCACTCAATTTCTTTACAGGCATTCCTATAATTTTCCTGCAAATTCCACTTTCTATAAACGATACTGATTTGGAGGATGAATTTACTTCGGCATGCCATGAGTGTGTAAAAAAAACCCAACGCTGCTGTATTTTTGAATCTATGCAATAAAATAGTTTCATTTATTTTTCCATTGATACTCTTACTAGGAAATCATTTGTACCTTAGGCTGAATCGAAGGCTAAGTGCTACACCCTCAAGACACATCCTATATTCACATCAAATGCAGACTGAGGGCAAAGGGTCAAACTGATGAGCCCACCACAGGGGCATTTGACCATGGGTGTAACTAGATGCCACGGCACGCACTGCCCTGCACACACTTTGTTGTCCTGACTGGAAGCCCTGGGAGTGCCCACAGGACAACTGAATGATGGAAGTCTCCTCCTAAATTTTGCAATACTTAGTCATTGGAAGATGACAACTATTTCTCAGCAGCTAGTGAGATTTTTTTACATCTTTTTTTTGCTAGAATGTAAATAACCATCATGATTATTTTAATTTTTTTTGAAGTAAAAATAATTTCACAATGTCCATTTTGCTTCAAAATGAGTGGATTTGAATATGCATAAACCTGCCCTGCTGGTGAGATATACAAGACACCCATCATTTCTTACACTGTAAGCCAGTATTATTCAGTAAGTCCTTTCCCTTGTAATCCCTACTTTTTTTCTTCAATGTTTCCAGCATCTCTGATTTCTAGCACTTCCCAGAGATGGGAGTGGGGGGAAGGGAAGTCTAAATTTAATATTGTGTAAGTTCTTGGTCTATTCTCATTTCTTCAACAAGAGACTGTGCTTCTGTGCTGTCCAAAGTTTCAAATGTCATTTGACTAATGCTCTCAGAAATGTTGACTCAATTAAAATATCCATACAAATCCAACTTGCAGTTTGCTAAAAGTATCCTGCCCTGTTTTGTTGTTTTTTACTAATGTGCTTAGAATGGCTTATAACCAGTGCAGAAACTTAATTTCATCGTGACAACTTTCTTTTCTCTGCTCCCTAAAATCATCCTTATTTTCTGCTAAATGATGTGGAATGACGAGCCAAGCATCTTGCTAACACACGTGGATTCAGCTAAAGATATTTTCCTTATTTCATTTTGGGCTTTGTGTTATGCACTTTTTCCACACTGTGCGTAACAACACGAAGAACCTGAATTTGTGTGCTCAGAGATGAAGAGTTTTGCAATGTGGGGACTCAGCTGCTTTGTCATGCATCTGTGTAAAATCCAACTGAACACTAACTGGGGTAATGAGGTAATCCTGTTGCAAGCACTAGGAATTCAGAGTTACGGGATACATGTGTTAAAATTCCCCGAAACAAACCAGAATGTTGGGGGTGGGGGTAGAATTCTGACACTTTCATCTGTATTTAATATTCTTTTCATCCAATTAATATATTTCTTGATAAACAAGAACTTCAATTCCCTTCTGCACTGCAACAATGCCTTCAATCTCTTCTGTTAGCTTTCTGGCTTTTTGACCTTTTAATATTCTTCATTCACACACAAATTTTTTTTCCTTAAGTCTGTATATTTTTCTCTGGAAAGAATATGTATTTGAAGTAATTTCAAATGTTAAATCAGGATAAGTGAAATAAGAAATAAAGTCTCCTTAATACACTTCCTTAATAAATGTATTAAGCTTTAGAACAGAAGCTTGAAGAATATTGGCATGTAACAATAAGGTTTATATTTGAAATCAGATACATATAAATATTCTAAAAGTCTTAATACCATTTAATACCACTGTTATAGACTCAGGTGCACAAAATTATGAGTAGAAAGAAAAAAAGGAATTCAAGTCTAAAAAGGAAAAGCCATTTACATAAAAAAATATGATACTTCTAATAAAGCAATAATCAGATTGTAACAGTAACAGACCATATTTATTACCAGCTGGAGCAGAAATTGGTTCAGAATACCAGGGCAATAAAGTTGTCTATGGGCACGTTGGCAGCAAAAGGAAGACTATGAAAAACATTTGCCCACTGCTGAACAGGGCAGGGGGCTAGTGACAAAGGATACGGAACAGACGGAGGTACTTGGTACTTTCTTTGCCTCAGTCTCCACTGGCAAAGTCTGCTGCCAGGGCTCTTGGGTCTCTGCCTAGTAGTAGGGCCTGGGGTCAGAAGCACTGCCCCAGACAGAAGAGGAACATTAAGTTAGAAACTACTCCAGGAAGCCAGTTACAGGTTATACAACAACCGCAAGTGAGCTAACTGATGGCACCCTCATCTCTGAAAGGCTGTGGCACTTGGAGGCCATCAGGATGCTCCTGGTCACTGGAAAAACAGCAAACATTACACCTGCCTTCAAAAGAGGGAGGATCTGGGGGACAACAGACTGGCCACAGCCTGGCAAAGCTAAAGAGAAAAAGCCTCATGGGAGCTGTGTCTAAGCACGTGAGGGACAAGGTGATGGAGAGCAGCCAGTGTGGATGAACAAATGCAAGTAACAGCCAACTTGCTTGTCTTCTGTGTTAAGACAACCAGCTCTAGAGATCGGGGGAAAGGAGGGGATGATGTTTACCTTGACTTTAGCAAGGCTTGCAACATGGTACCATCACCAACAAGCTGGATGACAGCAGGGAGCACACCCTCACGGAGACTGCAGGAAACACCAAGTTGGGGGGGAGCAGCTGATTAACTAGAGAGAAAGGTGATTTCAAATTACTGATACCAGTGTTTACAGTGCTATAATACAGAACTACTCAACACTAAACTCCTTCACCTCACACATTGTGGATGGTTAAAAACCATGCAAGTTTACTTCCAGAACAAATGTCTACTAAGTAATTTCTGCAGGTGCAGATACATCCTATAATCAAATTCAACTGCACACAAAGGATTTACTAAAACTGAGACATTTGAACTTTATTCCTTTGCCATGCTTAGTTCATTTGCTAAAGTCATTATTAAACAACAGCGTTCCAGACAGATTTCAGCAGCAGTAGTATTTACATTAATGCAATATCCTTGGGTTAAGGGAATTAGAAATGCCGAAAATCCTATTCCTCAGCTTCTTTGAAGATCTACAGTGTAGTCTAAGAAAACACTGTCTAAGAAAAAGCAGTACCATTTCGAAGGCAGTGTAGTTTGCAATCATTTGAAATGAAATAAACTGGCAGATCTTTAAAAATCTCTGAGACTAAACGGTACACGATTAATGCCACTGCCAGCTGCCATTAGATAATTAAAGTTCCATTTTGGTAAGATTTTAAATTAAATGAACCCCTAGTTATAGCAAGTAGATTTTTAACCTTTTTGAAATGGGGAAGGCAATCTGACTCCCCCAGCCATATCCAGGCGTAGCTCCCAACAGGAAGTGTACCTGGACCAGGTACTCAGAGTATCTAGACTCAATTTCAGGCATAAAATGTCGCACACAATAGATCTGAAGTGGTAACTACAACTTAAGCCTCAACCTGGGGGAATCTGGCCCAAGAAAACTTGAAAAATAACTTCTTCAGTGATCTTAAAACTGCAGTGGTACATGGAAGCACAAATAGTGCAGGTCTCCACGGTGGGTCTGAGGACAGCTGCAGGACTCAGTCCTACTTACCACACAAGGAACTAAACTACCACTGAATACCTCTGCAAAGGCAGGGGTCTTGTGGAAAGCAGGATATATCTAACCAAGTATTTAAATGACCATGTGATAATGACTACTCACACAGGATGCAAATTCAGAGTGCACAGGCTCATGAAGAAGTCCAACATTTCCTAAATTCTGTATAACCTTAACTTCCTTTAACATAATTGACAGCATCTGATAACAGAAGCTGACAGTTACTTTCTGTAAGAAACATCACATTTGGGAAAATAAAAAGCCCACCTAGCAGAGATCATTACATTTGCAGTTGTTCTTCTTCCACCTTCTTCCTACCATTCACAACACTATGTATGAAACACTATCGTACTGTATCCCATGTCTTACATGGATAATCCTCAAAAACACGAGGAGGTGGCAGCCACCCAGTCAGGGGGGGTTTCTATCACATTTTTTTGCAATAAAATAAAAACATCGTTGATACGTTGATATATGTGCCAAAATACAAAGTCAGATTATTAAAAGCGCTAGATGTTTCTAACACACTTTGAACAACAAATGTCTATATTAAAAAATGTTTCTTCTTTGGGATTCCTCTTAAAAGGAAGAAGAGAAAAAGGGAAACCTACTCGAAAATTATATAGGTATTCTTTTAACTCTGCTGGTGATAAGTAACTTTGTTATTCCTCATATGCCTAATATCTGCAATGGCTTGCAGCTACATTTTCTTTCTTGAACCCTGCACTAATGTAGTTCTTTCAGGGCAAAAAGTCGTTCCATGAGGGTTATAACCTGTTATCAGGCTATTTATTATATGTTTCACTGAGGTCCACTTTTCATTACAATTCCTTCATCCTGCCACCCCCAACAGACAAAACTCTGCTGCAGAGGAGGAAATATATGCACCAACATGGCATCCCTGGGAGGGATCCTGCCATAGCTTTCTGCTGCCATACAGAGCCTGGGTCTCCCTGGCTCTGGTTCCCCACACTCAAGACCTCAAAATGCTCCCAACACACCTGGAAGAGCCTCTGTAGCCAGCAGACCTTTGATAATCCAGTTGTCTGGCAAGCATGACCACAATTTAAAAGTTCCTTTGAGGGCTGTATCCTGAGCCTCCTGGCACCCTTCTCCCTCTCTCTCCATTCTCCCTTCTAAACATCAGCAGCTGCATAAAGATGCCTCAGAGCACCTGGAAGGACAGAAGTTGTTTCAGGCTCTAATAGAGAAATGTGCAAGCACAGGTGAAGGTCAATATGCAGAGTGATTCCCACAATTACTACCATAGATCTGAAAAATCTGGCAATAGCTAGAAAATTACACGTACACATTCATTTCATTTCTCTGTCTCCCTGTCATACATTTATTCAGCAAAGAAAGAGTTTTTCTTTTCTCATTAACACTTCTCATGGTCTTTGGTAATTCTTCTGCAAGCTAGGAGCTAGCTAACACAAGCCAGGAAAACAAGAGTTTGAAATACCTCCCCCCTCCCAACGCTATTGAGTATGATGCCACACCGAACAGCCTGGCTTTCCTTAAAGCACTACCCTCCAGCATTAACTGCCAGATTTCTGCAGTGACAGTCTGCAAGAATAAAATTAGCAAGCAACACCTTCCCTTGCATCTCATCACATGATAGGAAACAAACATAAATAGGGAAATATAATACGTTCCTAAAGGCACGGTTTAGAACTAAAGGACACTTATACAAGCAGCTACTCGTGACACGTTGTCCGTTACTAGCATTATTAATTCATTTGCTGCATAGTTATAAAGATGACCACCTCTAAATACTGCTCCTTCAAAACCCAGCCTGGCATGAATCAAATTACTTTACATCTGTACTACAGACAAATTGTTTTATTAGGCACCACTATGTTACCAGATGTCTATTTATTCTAGCCCCTTTCTGCGTAGATAACGCAAACCTTTCAGTGGATCCATCTCACTGACAACTAACTGTTATTCTACATTTCACCCAGGAATATCACAAACACCCTTGCAGGCCACACGTCTCCCTCCTCAGCAACTGAGGTGCTGCTGATTGCAGACTGGATGGAAGGAGTTGGAAGGTAAAACACCAGGTCATATTTCTTTTTTTTTCTTTTTTTTCCTAAAGGGCTCTGTGCAACCCTTAACAGCCACGCAAAGCACAATGGCCCTTCTTTTTCAAATCCTTGGCCAGAGGACACACCCAAAATCAGGCGTATTTAAGTCAATTTGCTAATTTGAACACAATGAAGGGTAGAATTAAATCTGCTGAAGTTGCATCACAGTCCTCACGCAAAAAGCAAGGACCTTTATTTCTGCTGCATAAAGCAAGGAGGATTATTCCTTTGCACATACACAAAACCCCAGACATATGTCAGTGTTGCACAACACTACGTAGCATACCACAGACGCACGCATAGCTAATGGGATTCAACTTACACAATGCTCTGACAACCTGCTTCTAAACTTATGATCACCTCGCTGGCTGGATTCTAGCTCAGCACGACTATCTCATCTCCTCTTCTTGCTGCAGCAGCATGCCCGTGGCAGAGGAAAAGGGATAACTTCCCTCTGAAGCGAGGCTCTGGCTTGCCCATGAATTCCCAAGGCAGCGTCCTGGATGTGCTGAAGTCACAGAGATTTCAGCAGACCTGAAGCAGGGAGAGGCACGGATTTTTCTGCACATCCCCGGGGATCTGACTGCTTCTATTTTAGTATCCCTAATTACAAACAGCTCTTATTTTCGGTCCGAAAACGTTCTGAGCTTTTATAAAATTAGCCACAGCATTTTACTTGAAGATGCCCTGGCAGCAGGCAGCTCCAAAGGCTCGCAGCCTGCTTGCTAAACCAATGTTTATCAGCCACTCACTTGATCACAATAATATTTCTGACCGTTTAAACTTCAGTCCCAATTTAAAGACATCTTTTTTTTTTTTAATTAA
>WUAM01000272.1:312153-331005 GCA_024336885.1 Actenoides hombroni | reverse complement strand
ACATCTTTTTTTTTTTTAATTAAATAAATAAATGGAAAAGGCCTCTAGGTTAGCAATTCCCACCCACCATCCCAAGTTTTGAACTGACCCTGATGTTTAATAAGAAACATTTATGCCAACAAAAGGGAATTAAAAACAAATACAAAACTCCCTCCCACAACAGTTAAGGAGCAAACAAGGCCATCATCATCAATTCCTTTCAAGCCATTGTCAAACTACTGACAACAAAGTAAGACCCAGCTTCATTACAAACAGGACAATAATGAAAAAGGAAGTTGAAAATTAAGGAAGAAATGCCCACGGACAATAGATGGCTTTAAGGGTTTTTTAATTCTTTTTTTTGGTCAACAATCTGGGCACCAGGATTTTCTTCACTGCACTGAAAAATTAACAACAAGAGTACTAATAAAAATGTGTGACTGTTTCCGATTAATTTAATGACTTCAAATTTCAAGTGCTTCTTGAAATATTTCATTATTTATCAGAGATTTTTTTTAATATATACAACATTAATGACATCAGGATTGGACAAACCAGTTCCATTTTCATAAGAAGTAGACGATCTTACGCAAACAAACATCTAAATTAGCTTACTTTCGCTGCCTCTGATTCTAGCCTACCATTTCTATTTACAGGTTCTTTAAATAAGCTCACCTTCCTTGAAATACAGAAGCTGAAAAAGCCCTACAAAACAAAAATCCACCACCCACCAAAAATTCACAACACCTTTCCAGTCTAAGCCCACAATACTTGCCTTCAGTAGTTAAGGGCTTAAAAGTCCCTTAGCTATATTTATTAGCTACAGGGTGTCATCATTTAGGAGGTGTGCACAAGATCATCTCCAGTTCTCATCCTATGCACCCTAAAAGACAGACACCTTTCCCATGAGGTTATGGTGCAAGGGCTCAGTCACGCTCCCATCATCACGAAGGAGGGACAGTGCTAACACCTGAGGACCAACACACTCCCCAGGGCAGGCCAGGCCTTTAAGTAGGGGTGGACTAAGCAAGAGATGCACCCAAGTGCCCCATCAAGAAGAAGATGTAAACCATCAGGATCTCAGAGCAGCATTGCTCAGCTGAAGCCCACTTGTAGCAGCACCTGATACCTTCTTTACATCCACCACTGCACTAGAGTGGAAACTCTCAGAATAAATTTTGAAATAAACACCAGTTGTGTGACAAGGATGGTAAGTGGTTACCAAGATGTCTCACACTTGCCATATTTTGAATTTAAAGCAAATAAGGATATGAAAGGAGAACCTTTCTTCAAGGAGGGTAAAGCTGGCAGGATAGAAGGTCTCTTGATATCTAGTACCAACGTTAACACTTGCACGTGAAACAAGGCAGCAGGATAATTATCCTTTCTGAAGATCTGGTGACATTGCTTATGCTAGCAGGTTAATTTTCTTTATTTTCTAAGCTCCCTTGTAGTGATTCACTGATGACTGGTCTCCCTCTCTAAGCTGACAGTTTATCCAAATAACTGACACTATTGTTGTTATCATTAAAATAGCTTCCATTCAAACTGCCATTGTTTAACAGCCATGGTCTGTGTATATAAAAAGAAAACCCTTTAAAGCTCATTTCAAAGATCTCTGTTAGCCCAGGAAATATTTAACAGCACCAGTAGCTATGCAATGAGAAGGTTAAGCTAGTTAGTGTTTGTGACAAGTGCATTTAGCTATTCTAGACAATGGTAAGATCATCTTTGTATTTATCAAGGGAACAGATTTAGTGAGAAAGTGCACGCAGCAAGAAATGAGAGATGCAGGGAAAACTCGTATTATTGTGGCATCTGCTAGAGCTATGTTAGAACAGTGTCCTCCTGTGCTGCTCCACTGACAGGCTTCTGAGTGTTCACTAAACTAAAATACATTTCTCAGGCATTCGTAAATAGGCCACAAAAACTTAGCAAGTCTCAGACATTTTTTTATGGTCCCATCAGCTTCTCAATCCATTTAGAAAATGTTACAGCATATGCTTTGCAGTGGTCCTTGTGCCACAGACCTGCTGCCAAAAAGGCTCTGCACTTGCTTCCTCCTCTGTAAAAAAGGACATTCCTTGTGCCCTCTCGGGCATAGGGCCAGTCTCAGGAAGGGCTTGCCCTGAGGACTCAAACTGAACCTCAGTATCAAACTCAAAATTTTTGTAAGGACAAAGCAGGTTCTTTGTTCCCAACAGCTTTGGGTATCCAATTTCCTTAAATGCATGTGAAAACCCTGGTTCACCTTCTGTTTTGGCTATGCACAGGAACCCCTTGCACAGGCAAGGCCAAACATTTACGTTCTATCATTTTATTTAAAAAAAACCAAACAAACAAACCAAAAGATTCACTGTCAAGTGATACAGAGTCCACTCTCCTCAAACCAAGCTGTTCAACTCACCAACATTTAATTACGTTTTGTTTCCAATTAGAATGTGGCAGTCTTACCAGACATCCAGAAGAACATAAATACAGAAATGGCTTTGAGCAAGACTGCAAGCCCTCTGCTCCCCTTGGAAAAATCTGAGCTACTCACACAAGCACTGAAACAATTAAAGCAATGTGAAAACATACTCAACTGTGAGAGCAAAGGTTGTGTAAATCCAGCCGCAACTACTAACTTCTAGAAAAATGCATATACCATCTCTTACCCCGATTTTTTATTAGTTTTTTCTTGGTATTCGGAGTTACATGCTAGGTCTATGTCACCTCAAGAGTCAAAGATTGAAAAAAGAAGTATTGGCAGCATAAGACAGAGAACAAAAATAGTATGTCTGGATTTAAACTACTATGCTAATCTAAAAGCCTCCTTATTAAGTGATTGGGTTTGGAACATAAAACCAGAATATAACATGATGAATAAGTTTCACTTAGCAATATGAATGATAACAGCTGAATCGCTGGCTTCTATTTCTGAAAAGATAAAGTTTATTCTGATCCCAGCTATATAAACACATTCAATCTTAATGTTATCAGTCTCTACACAGTAGTATCAAAACAGCTTTTCTTCTTCCTCAACAGGATGATAAAGGGAAATCCCAGTCTCTTAGCTATATAAGCATTCCCATAAAAAACCAAATTGCTGACCTTTTGGGGAGAAAAAATAAAAATTATATCCACATCATCAGAACGGCCATCAACTTAGGAAAATTATCTGCATGCTGAAGAAAGAAAGTGCCAAAGTGGAGAACGGAGCATCTGCTATGGAGGAGACTGTAATTATCTCATGTATCTGAACACCGCTGGGCACTGAAGTTACACTCGCTATTTTGCCAGATACTGTGTGTTCAGGGCTCTTCCTTGACACCAGCTGGAAGTATGCAAACCCTGTCAATACAGACCTTGCACACTTCAAAAGGCTCTCCTTTCGATGGCATATGCCTAGTCTTCTTGCTCTAATGCGATGAAAATCTGAACCATTTAGCTGTCACTGTCTCGTATTACAAAACGCTGTGCCATTGCTAACCCTAGCGCTCCCAGGCTAACTACCGCCATACCATTCCTCCTGGCCTGCTTCACTGGCTAAGTGTTTCAATGGGGGTCCTGGAGTTTTCAGAAACAAAGCAGAAAAATAGTGAAATTGCCACTCTGTAGCCTTACCTCCACCCAGCAGAAAAAGCAAGTGAGTGGCTTCCCTCAACAGATGTACAGTTAGTGCTGTTGTGGGAACATTTCCCTGGGGATGCCAAGCTGAGAAAAGATAGGAGCTTGCTCCTGAACCTATGTGCAGGAACTGTGCTCCTCTGCAACTCTCAGTCCCAGGCCTCACGTTCAATACCTCTCACTGAAAGCCTTTTAGGGTTGCATTCTTTGATTTATTTTTTTTGTTGTTTGGTATTTATCATGCACTACTAGTCCACTCACAGAGAACCTATCAACCGCAGCTGATACACAGCAAGTCTTTTTTTAAATATCTCCCTCATGCCTGTCATCAGCAGATCACACAGGAAAATACAGAAAAGGGTTATAAAGCTCTTCTTCTTTTAGGACAACAAATAGCTACTGCTCTTTGTTTTCCACAAGTAATATGCATAATTGTTCACTTCTGGAAAAGCAACTCACAATTAAAAAAACCAAACACATTTTTCCCTGTTAATTCTCAGTCTATGCCTGTGCTTCTTAGAGGTGATCAGGGGAGAATAGGAATAATAAAAATACAAACTGCAGCAAGAAGAAGAGTGTGCAACAATTTCTTTTGATTCTGGGAACACTAGGGGCTAGAAGAAACTCAGCTGCCTGGGTATCTCAAGGACAGATTCCCACATGAGACTCCAGCCCGGCTGTGTCACAGACACTGACAGATGGGTTTCCCCAGCCTTGAACAACCTAATGGAGCTTTTAGTCAATTTGCATACTGGCTGTCACTGGGTGAAATGGGTATGTGTCAAGGACATTAAGCAGGCCAAGACAAAAGTGTAATAGCCTTGTATACAACATGAATTCTTACCGCTCGCTATTTTTTCCGCCTGGGGTGGGGGAGGGGGAAAGAGAAGAAAAAAAAAACCAAGCAGCCTCACTGGAAGATGATTCTGAGGCAGCAAGTTCCTGCTCCTGGGAATGGACTGAAGCAACAAGACAGTTTTCTTGCAAAATGGAAGAACAAAAAACACTGCCCAGATAATTACTAGCTAGTTTCTTTTCTTTTTTTAAAGCAAAACATTGTTGGAGACTCCCCAAAGTCTGCCTATATTAGTGAACTATTTTTGGTCTCAGTCTTTCAAACAAAAAGAACATGCAGATGATTCCTGAGCCTGAGTGGAGTCCAGAATAACATCACTAGAGCCCCACACCGGTACAAGAGCCCAGCTGTTGCCAATCCATACAAGACTGAAGCATAAGGCTAAGTTTCCTCAGGCCTTACTCCAGATTTTCTTTCATATCTCCTAGCACCTCATACATGGCTTAACAAACAAAAACAACAAAAAATTCAAACTGGACTTGAAACAAAAAGTTACAGCCTTACATGCAATATAAGGTCAAGGCTTGAAGGTGGCTGAATTGGCTGCTGAGTTGTTGCAGCTCTCTCTCACTTCAGGGAAAAGCACACCTACTTCATATTTGCCCAGCAATCATCACAACCTCTGGGCTAGAGTCACATTAGAGTAACTCAGCTATTGAAAAGTGGAGTTCAACTGTGACTTGTACAAGAAAGAGTTGCTTCAAATCACCTGAAATTTTGTTGCTGTGCCTCCCCCAGACTTGGTCTTTTCATCTTGCCTTTAATGCATGTTGGAGGGTCTGCTGTTATTTAAACTCATTTTTTAGCATTTACTAAAGATCAGATTAAAAATTAAGCACGCAAACAAAGACCTCCCTGAGGAAAGCTTCAGCTCTGGCACCAAACTCTGCACACAGCAGTATAAAACATACACCAGAAAGTGTCAAACAATATCTTTGACAACAAAAATCATGCCAAAAAGGTTTAGAGTTTAACACAGTTGAGCCATGCTACTTCAGCGCTGAACGAACACACTCATACGTGGTGCTACTAGACACTAGAGAGCCTTGGCAAAGAAGGGAGTGCAGATTCATGATCTGTTTATGCCCCCTTTGCTCACGTTGACTAAAAGTCTGTCATGAGAACATACAGAGAGCCAGGAAGGTAGGTCCTGGTTCAGAGTGCAGCTACCTTGCTAATATTTGCTATTTTGTCCTTACTTGGCTGGGTGAATTTGACTAAGCTGTCACTGGGGACTTCCATTTCTTCTAAGCAAAATGAGAACAATAACTTAGCTCTAGGCATTTCTGAGATCTCTGGATAGAAAAGCTCTATAAATGAACATTATTCTTGTCAGCAACACTGTTCCACCACCTCCATGCTTATTCAAAATCAGACTCAAGAGTAGGGCACAAAATTGCTACCTAACAGTTATCTGCAAATGTGGGTCAAAGACGGAGGTCAACACTTTTAAGTGTTGAAAAGCTGCAGGATTTCCAGATGAGCACCTTCAGTCATCCTATCTTAGACCCGGTTCTGAAGTACACTTAATTAGAGAGGGTGGAGAGGGATAAGGCCCACAGGGTGTTTTTGCTTGGGTTATGTGTATACCACTGTTTGCTTAGCATTACAAAAACTGTTACGAGCTTAAGTGTAAATTATTTCAGCTTTTGGCACTATTCAATTATATATGCTCGTTTTAGCTGGAGTAGATTGTACTTGAAATAACGGGATTGCACGTGAGCATAGCCCTCTTGGTGAAATTCTGCTGATACTCTGTCAAATCCTCTGGCTTGCTGAGAGCCACCCTTTCTCCCAGCTGATTTTAATCTGCTGGACTTTTATAATGAAAAGAGGTTTCACACTCAGTGTGACAAATAAGCATTTTAATTTAAAATTCCTCATTCAGTTCAACTACATGGGAGTATGCATGTATTTACTCACTAGCAAATGACAGGGGTTTTTAAATACTCTTTCATATTGCTTGATTTTGAGACTTTCAAGTGCATTAGAAAAGTATTATCTACTGAAGATGTAAATCATTTAATTTCTACAAATTAGGTGAAAAAGTTATCACCTTATAATAAATACGTTGAACAGCATTTTTTTAAACGTGTTATCCGATACAACATCGTATTCCAGCCCTTCCTCATTTCATCTTTTCCAGATACAGACTGGATGACCAGTAGCAAAAAAAGCCAGTATAGCAAAGCCAAAAGTAGCATGGCTAAGGATTGGTCATAATAAGACTAAGCTTAATTGTAGAGTTAAACTGGGTTTTTGCACCTGCATTGGTTGTTTTGCAGTAGCAGGAACAGACCCAGCAGCTCATTCAAAGTGAGTTAAAGTAATTTAATTTAAGGTTGCATTATACCAGGTAGATAGTTCCTTGGACAATTTGAAAAAAGTATATGGAGTATAAAAAGATGTATTTTATATGTAACAAGAATATGTAGCCTAACAATATCAAATGTCTAAAAACCTGGAGCCTGTGCAGAAAACCATCTTCCAAATGGAAACAGCGAGAATAACACTGAACAGTGTTAGCATTATTTTACAAGGGACGTTTAAACAAGGGAGATTATCTGTTTATTCTATATCTGTCCTGGAGCTCAAAGTCATATCAGAAGAAAATCATTCAAAGCTTGACTTTGGTAGGGTTTTGATTTTTTTGATTTTTTGTTGGGTTTTTTTTGGGGGGTGGGGGATGTCTTTAACTCAGTTGAATTTATTTGATAATAAAGATATTACTCAGATAATTTTGGAAGAGAGATGGGACTGTAAAGTGGAAAAATTACTATTATTAAGAGTACTTCCTTCACCAAAGAAGGTTTAAGAATTTATATATACAGAACAACAGTGTAAAATGCTGACATCCTTTAGATTTTGGGTTCACACCTCAACACTGTAAGGCAAGTTCAAGATTTACAGCTTAGTGACAGGCCTGTTAATTCATCACCACCAAACCATCTCAAGTCCTCACTGGAAGTGGCAAAGGCCAAAAGAGGAAACCCCCAGCTGCTGAAGAGATACCTCTCCAAATAAATTCATTCCACAAGTAACGAGCATGAGCACGTGCACGCACACAATCTCCACCACTATCTGCACTACAGTGAGGGCATACAAATCTGGACTTTTCTACTTACCTTCCAAAACTCTCAGTGTAAAATTTAAAGAGTGCTACCGAACTGTAAGATGAGTTAATACAAAGTGTCAAGAAAAGAATAAAATATAAGCCACTAAGGTCCAGCCCTTCTGATGTTTCAGTTTTCTCTAAACACAAAGGTGACTGCCTTGTCTTTTCTCTTACGGTGTCTAGGCCTAATGGTTAGACTCCTTAAATCAAACAGTAAATGAAAGAAAAAAAAAATTACTTCTATTAATCTTTAAAAGAAGCTACAAAATAAAATCCAAATAGAGGAGGTTTTGTGGAACTAATGCTCTTCTGGCAAAGAAAACCCAGACAATTTAAGCTGGTTTGATCAGGGAATGCAAATCCATATCTGTGCACCTACAGCATCTCTGCCTGCACTAACTTTTATCAAACATAGTCTCAATTCAGTTAAGAAAGACTTATTTCACCTTAGTTTAAACCTTTGTGCTAATTAATTTAAACCAAACTGTTATAAAGCCAAGAGAATATTGATTTAGGCCTATGCATACAGTCTTTTGCATCAGTTTAACTACATCAGTTTGAAATCACACCTTCAGTTGGACTAGCATCATTCTGCTAAGCTTAGCCCTTGCAGCATCAGACACTCAAACCCTATTGAAATGCAGTGGCAGTCCTGTGCTTAATTCCCTCAAATTCCTTATGAAATCCTAGTCTAAACTGTGAGCAGGAAGCAATCACGCTAAAACCCTTCAGAGATGAACTGGGCAGCTCACATCTCCACCAGAGCTATTGCTCCTTTCTTACAACCCCTCATCTAACAGACTATTTTAACCACATGCTTATGATTTTGCAGAGGAGCAGTACGGTTACTCAGGTGCTCATGGATAAGTTATGCTTAAATTGTTTGCTGGGACCTCAGAAATTACTCTTTTGTATACTGCTGCACCAGGTTTAACACCTTTCATCTAAAAGCTCCAAGGCAGGCTGAGGATTGGAGAGTTGAGGACCAGCCTATCAGGTCATCTTCCCATCCAGTGCCCACTGAGAAATACAATGGGGAGGGCTGGAGTGCTGCAGGGCTCATCACCATCAAACTCCCACCAGGAGCTACCAGAGACAACACACAAACCCAGCGATCAGCCTGACCCAAGAGGCACTCCCCTATTTTGCCTTTCCATCACTGCAGTTCCTCTAAGGTGATGGAAAAAAAAGGATCTGATGGCTGTTAGCATATAACTTTGCATACCTCACGCTGCTATTTCAGAAACAGTTTTCAGACAAGTAATTTGTCGAGATTCACTGTTTGCAAACTGCATACTTGGTCTAAAGAGCACTTACAGCGGTGTCTGCAGTACCAACATTCAGGCCGTAGGACTGTTTACCCTTTCCATACCACCCAGTCTGCTTGCTTCCTGACAGTATTGATTATTACTTACTTTTCTAAAAGCTCAGCTAATGACTGTTCAGATGCACAAATTTTAATTTTTTTATTATTTAGTAAATAAAGACAAGAAAAATAATAATGTTTAAAAAGCCCAGCCCAAACTAAAAAAGTTCTTGTCATTCACCATCTAGGAGAGCTGCGAGGAGCATGGGGATATAAAAAGACGAGTTCTCTAATTGGCAGCTCTCCACCAGCCTTTACAATTAACAAGCCAGCTCATTGTCTGGGTTGTTATCTAAATTACAGTCTAGGCATTTTCTGCTAACATATTTTCTGACTTTTTAAACACTATACTGTACAGTACCTAGTACAAAGGCGTCTTTCTCTAATTCTATTTGATTCTCTATTTTCCTGTTTTAAAAATTAACTACTGTAACCATAGCCTTAAGCAAAGAAAAAGAGAAGGGAGAAAAGGAAAAGAGAATGTACTTTTAGCAAGGAAGGAAGGGGGATGAAGTTCAGGTGCTGGGGTTTTCTTTGAGGTAGAGACAGTAAATGCTCACTACTTCTTAAAAGACTTGAAATCAAATTAAAAGAGACCTGAATCCTTAGGTTTCATTAAAATTGATAATTCACATGTTTCCATTTTTGGTCCCATTACTCTTGTTTTATCAGTACTCAATGGTATGAGCAGGATCCATTCTTTCTTATGAAGTTACTGAACCATAGAGTATACCATCATTTTTTCTTTTCTTTTTTTTTTTTTTTTGCATTTTTGTATCTAGTTCCATTAGAAAAAAATGTTTAAAAACTAAACAGGGATCATATAGCAGAAGATCCAAAATAATAAATGCTGTGTCATTACAAAAATATATTCCTTCTTACCTATTTTAGATATGGCAAATAAAGGATAAAATACACAAAACATGGGAAAGTATAATACTCATTTCACTAAAACACAGCAATTGTCATCTTTGGATCAGCCCCCAATAACGGGCACTTTTGCCGCTTTTCTTTCTTGAGATTCCCCTCCCTTGCACATGGTTTGTATGTGCAATCTTGTATAGGCATAGGCAGGTATGCTTTTCAGCAGTTACTTTTTAATTGAAGATATTGGAACCACTTATAAAACATTTTAACCACAATTCTACAGATCCCATTATGCATATGCTTCTTTAGGCCAAGGGAAAAAATGGAATAGGTAAAATCGGCATCTGCTTCATGAGTTGTCTGTTCATGTTGCATTTCTGGAGCCACTAATGTCTCACTCCAAGTTTAAAAAAATAATTTTTTTTTTAAAAAGTGTTTTCTTCCATTCCTGAACCATAAAAGTAGCAAGGCTTTTTATGCTGTGTGTGTCATCAATAGGAATATTACTTACGTGACTGAAGGCAAGCTAGAAAAACAAAGACCTTGACTTAACTTTTCAAGGCGAATCTCTAAGTCAGCCAATTACTAAATCATTTTTAAAAAATCAGCTATAGTTACAAACCACTGAAGAACTATAAACAAGATTCCCATTATATCTTTTATGTTTCGTTTTCAGCACAGAGTTTTATCGGTGCCACTTGTCAAATCTGGCTGTCATTCTTTAAACTGGAGAGAAACAGAAGTAAAGCTTCCTTTGACCCAGAAAGATTATAGATATGGGAAACTTCTCAAAATTTACTTCATCCTTTTAGTTAATGGTTGTCCTGACACTCTAAATCGTTACACTATGGGAAAACACATTGACCTCTGAGAACCTCCTTTAGAAGATTCCTACCAATACGTACTTCTTTCAGTTCCACAGATTAATTCCGATGATTCAATATGCCAGCGAACAACACGGATTTTGTTTTGCTGAGTTCTTTACATTTCGTATGGGATGTGGTGGCATTCTGTGGTAACAGCCTTCCCTCTAAAGATGCAGGCAGACATGCTTAATTTAACACGATTGTGCATTGGGGCGTTTTTCTCAAGCAAGAGCTACTGTTTCAGACTACACTGAGACATCCGTAATTTAAGATACGATGTTAGGACAAACCTGCTCACTACTGTATGTATTCTGGTGGTTCTTATTATTTTTGAGAATTCTTTCACCCTCACTTTTCCCAAGCGGCATTTATTACTATCCCCTTGGTTACTATTCCCCGCAGTCAGACAGCATAGGTGCCTCATAACAAATCCTGAGCAGCAGCAGCAGCAGGATGACACCACTGAGGTATAAACTGCAGGAACTTTTAGTCTGCTCCATCTGGCACCTGGAATCAAACCAGTCCTCTGATAGAAAGCTGTCACGATGTCAAACTAATTCTGACCCGTCCTTTCAGCTCACCACTAGCAAAAGCACAGATCCGCTAACTTAAAAAGTCATTCACTCTGATCCGTAATCCAAACAAGTATGTGGGAGACAAAGAACTGGAGGATTGAGCCTAGACTCATTTCTTCTGATTTTATACTTCCAGCAATCTGCCTTAACCATGCATTTATCAATTAGTCTAAAAAATACCCACATTTTGAAGGTTAAACATATATAAATAATAAACAGAGTGCAGCATATACCAACACAGAGTTTTGAACATGAAGCATATTTATTCAAAGCTTTTATGGGAGGAAATAATAATACCTTTTCTTAGCTGAAACATCTTTAAAGGTTCATCTTCTCTGAGGAAAGCAGTAAAATGCAGTGTGACAGATAAAAATCCAGCTCATACCATGTCCACATTCACATATAAAAAGATATTTTCAACATTTCAATTCAAAGACCAGCAATAAAAAAAACCCAACCTCTCATATCCTTAGGATGCCAAATAATCATTTCATCCATGTCTCAGTATTGACTTAAAAAGACCTGATTTGCCTTTGCTGTGTAGTTTTCATACACAAACGAACTGAGGATAAGTCATTGTTACGGAAGTCAGTGGGACTGTCAGCTCCTTCACAAAAAAAAAAAAAGAGCAAGCTAGATGCAGCTGGTTCAGAAGTCTGGAAAAAATATTATAGACAACAGAAAGAGCATGATGTTTTGGCTCTTCTGCAACCATTATGATATTGAGCAATATGCTGCAAAGAGCTATTGCAGTAAAGTGCTGCAAGACTATCTCCTTGCTGAATAAAGGTCATGCAAGGACTCCGATGAATGCTCTAAGCTGTATGGCTAAATCTGCATCCTGCCAATTATTTTTTTATACATTTTTCCACCACGAGTTTTGGGTTCTTCACATACAGACAGAAATGCTGTAAATAATGGGGAATAAGATCTTCCAATTCCAAACACCATCAAAAATCTAAATTATTTGTTTCATCTTCACCATCAAAACCATGTTAGCTGTTCTGCTCAAAATAGCCAGAACAGTTCTCCATGATCCCTACTACAGAGCAAAGACAGCGGTGTCCTTCTTGCTTTGAGGAAAGACAAAGGGATGCTACTGAGAGCTCCTCTCCAGGGAGTATACTGGTTATCAGAGATGTCCCTACTCACCCATCCCTACCACAGTCAGTGGTGATGGACAGCCATACAGAAAGCAGCATGCTGGGACTCCCCTGTATCCATCAAGACAGTCCTGCCAGCCACCCAGCACCTTTCCTGTTCACATGCCACTGCCTAGTACCCACCCAATGGGACCCAATGAGTTTTACTTGGCCTCAGTGGGCTTCTTGTTTTCCCTCTCCTCTATTTCCATTATGTTACAGCACACTGTATACAGAATGTATACATTAGATACAGACATGTATATTTCTGCCCACATAATATATACAACAGTAGAAAACACACACATCAGCAAAAGACCTCTTTATATTACAAGCAGGGACTGCATCAGTCACATTAATAGTAAAACACAGTAAAACAATTTTACAATTTGTCCTGCCTTTCATATTTTATATTTTCAGAAGGGAAAAGGAAAGAAGAGCCTAGAATTTCTCTCTCTAATTACTCGGACCATAGAGCCAATGTAATTCTGCTGTCTTCATTACATTATTTTTCCCCAGAAACAGTAATACTCCAAAAAGATTAAATTAAATAATACTTTAAAAAAATCAAGCAGTTCTTTAATTTCATTTCAGTACCATCTTGCTCTTCCAACAGCCTCTCAGATGTGCAGGAAATGGCTTAATGATGTGCCTTTATTAAAGGGAAGTGCTGAGGTATCTCTGTAGGTTGCTCCCATCCCCCAAAAGTTTGCACAGCCACCACTCACAAAATACCTATCTATCAGTGAAAACGTCTTCACCAGAGCCTCCTTTTATCACAGAAGCTGCAACAAAAACAGCACTTAAAGGACATAATCATCTCTACTCACAGTAACTCCTGAACTGTAAACACAGTTTAAAAACTGCATGCCATGGAGCTCAGGCGTGTTATCTAATCCTTTAGAAACTCGATCCTACTACAAACACGGGGAGCAGCAATGCCAGCCAGCACCATGTGCTTCCACTTACCAACCCGCTCCCTTTCCACAAGCACACTCCAGCTCTCAGCCCTGGCCACCCATCACCGAAACACTAACGCAGCTCTCAGGGCCTCACCTGGGAAGCCCTGCTCTGCTTGTCACCCTCCGAATGCCCGAGAGTTAAAAGCAAGTGCAACTGCACATTACACGGCGTTTCATGTGCCGTTGTCTAGAGCTCAAAGAGCTACAGTCCCTCCCCCTTGCCCGCTCCCCTCCAGTGCCAGTGCTGGAAAATATAACGAAAGGAGCGCTTCTTTTTTAGTACAGTATTTGGGGCTGTTGCCCTTGCTCTCACTGGTGGCTTATCTGAAACATTCCTTACCTGAGCAAGTGTCGCTAAGCTCTCTCAAGGCTTATTTTGTTAGCAAAGTAGCCAAACCACTGGGATGATTTTGCTGCTGCCTTGCAGGGCAGCAGTGCAACAGAACCAGCTTTGACAGCCAGACCTGTCATAACAAGAAGGACACAGCCTTTTTGCCTTTTTTTTTTTTCTTTCCCTTCATTTACTCAGAACAAGGTAATTTGAGCTAACTAGAAAGTCATGATTTCCTTTTTTCTATTTTTTTTCTTTTTGCTAGCAGTACTGCAGACTCCTGACAAGATGTGTAAGAACAAGCTTCACTCAAAGTGGCCTTGGGAACAGCAAGAAGTGCTTGATACCAATTTCAGAGCTTGGAGTGGTGGGGACAGGAGCAGCCCTTCACACATCCTCCCTCAAGCCACTGGTACAAAGCCAGAATGCCACTCGTAGCAGCAATACAGCCACTCGGTGCAGAGATGCTATCAGAACTTGCAATGGGATGTGGCTACTCCGTAATAAAACCCAACACTGGCTGTCAGATGAGTAATTCTGAGCAAGATGAGAATACAAGTGAAGGGTGTGGGTTTT
Source organism: Actenoides hombroni (assembly GCA_024336885.1). Taxonomy (NCBI): domain Eukaryota; kingdom Metazoa; phylum Chordata; class Aves; order Coraciiformes; family Alcedinidae; genus Actenoides; species Actenoides hombroni. Next base: position 316,761 of record WUAM01000272.1, on the reverse strand, counting down.
ATCACCTGCCCCAAATCCCACCAGATCAAGCTGGTGTGAAAAACTGTTGCTTTTTACAAAGCTTTGGGGGTTTTTGTTTGTCTTGTTGTTTGTTTTTTTTTAACATTGGCAGAGCTGCTTCCCCCCCCACCCCATACTTTCCATCCAGCTGACATTTGGCAGTAGGTTCACTGAGGACCATTTCACATTTTCTAACAGCCATTACCCATTCCTGCCTCTTAGCTTCTGTCCCCACACTCTACATCTCATTTGAAGTGCTGAACTAGAGAGCATTTAAGTCGTAACCTGCATTGATTTTTTGAAATCTGCCTGTAGAGAAAGAGGAATCCTCCGCTACAGATCAATTTACAAGACCATCATGACAGTAAGGTCACACATACAGGAACAACCTTCTGCTACGTTGTTACCCTGTAGGACCTGATCCGGTTCTCCCAGGGAAATCAGCTTTATCTTTGGGAACTCAGGGGGCCCTGGTTAAGGGTGTATGATACTCAAAAACTACGTTTCAAAAATCACACGCAGAGAGGAACATGGTCAAAGGTTTATCATTTACTACTTCTAGTTCAACAACACTAATCTTTAAAAAAATAAATACATCTTCGCTATGTACAGCCATACCGTAAAGATGTTCCTTGTACTCAGGACAAACACAGCACTGATCAGCTTCACCCAACAGCTCTCTTGCATCATCGATCATGTGCTCAGCAAGCACAACTTCAACACCAAATCACTCTCCACACAACCACTTCAACGTTTGCAAACTTTACACATTCTCAGGGGCACAAGTGAATATCTATACAGATCTGAGAAGTAGAGCAGAAGATAACGTATACCTTTGCCCAAAATCATGCATCATAAGAGAATTCTTATATTGTCCCCAGATGAATTACTTGCTCCAGCACAGAGGAATTTTTACAGCATTAGCATACATTGGTCTAGAAAAGGGATACAAAAATTTTTGCTTGCTTCAGGCCAAACATGTCTTCCAAACACTATTGGAAGCCACACACTAAGCCAGACCCTAGCAGTACCCATGTGGAGATACAAGTCATGTTGCATTAGGCCGTACAAAAATGAAATTACCGGACACATCCAACATGCAGATTGTGTCCTAGCAGGCCAGCTATTGATTAACTACCAGCCTTTCTAGGGGAATGCGAGGAGCATACTTGTATTTGTCCTCTACTCAGATTGTCCCTGAAAATCCTTTTTTTTTTTTTTTTAAACTTTGAGACATAATTATGCTGCATTTCAAATAGATTATTGGTGCCATTTGAATCCCATTGACATGACATGGGTAGATGGACCCACAACATGAAAAGGCAGTACCAGCTGCCAGGGAGCAGGAACTACCCTGCAAGTCTCCACCCTGGAGCTTTGTTGAGAGCTATACATTGATGTGTACCCAACATGCACTCATATGATAAACCACATCATGACCTTCAACTTTTCAAGGATTATTCATAATAACAAGGAATACAGACACCTGTACAAAGGTACTGCTGCATTAACTACCCAGAGAGAGACACCACTATTGATTCTCATGCAAGAGATGCAGATGGCGACCTAGTAACAAAACTGGGAAGTAGTCAAGGGAATGTAAGGAGAAAGAATTACCACAAAAAACTGTCAGAGGGATCTGGACTGTGACGCAAACTGGCCAAGGAAAAAAAGACTAAATCTCTACTGGCGTTTGTACTCACAGCACTCAAGATTAAAAATGCTAATCTGACATGCAAATTTTTGGAAACGCCTTTTGGTTTTATTCTTTTTATGTTTAGACAGCACCGTGTTTAAAAATGAAGCAGGGGTGTCTTTAAAAGGTATCTATGACAAAGGGTATGAGCAAAGGCCTTACAAATCACACTTGCTGAGAACTAACTAAGACCTTGGAGACCGCTAATTCAGATTTTGTAAGAGAGTCTGAAGACATTGTATCCATGTTTATCTTATTAGCAGCAAGCAGCTGACATTACCACAAACGCAGTGCAAAAGTTTTATCTATCTGTAGCATTCAGAAGTGTTTCTACTATACAGCTGAGGACTTAATAGACAGACCATCAAAGGGAGGAGGAGATTTTTCTGCTTCCTAATTAGTTGTCAAGTGACACAGTACTCGCTATTGTCTGCAACAGCATTTTAGGAAATAGCTTCTCAGTATGTTAGGTGACATAACCCATGGAAAGCTAAACGCAGTTTCCATGCTGGGTGAAGTGGCTCTGGTTTTCACCACAACTACTTACTCCGCTTTTGTTTGCCAGCTACCTCGATTTTCTCCACTTTCACTCCCTGTTGGTCTGTCATCCCCCCCCCCCCTCCAAGTGCAAATAAGGTTGATTTTTGAACTCTTAACCTACATTACACAGTTCAATTGTTCAACTGTTTGTTCAACAGTTCTCCACTGTCACTTTGCAGTCACTTGACATTCCACTGAATTCACTAAAATTCTAAAGCTCATCAGCAACACAGCAAAATTTATCAGGACATACTTCAAATGTTAGGCAGGACATCTAAGAAACTTCCAGATGTACAGAATATAAGACATTAAATTTTGCATCCTTGGGGGAAAAAAGCAAAAATACTTTTTACTACGGTGCTATCCCACCACCTCCCCCCGCCCCAGACATCAGGTGAATACCTGTATCTTTTTTGGTTCCTTTACTAATCTCTAAACTATTGTTCAAGATGAATGCTTCAAATTCCTCAAAAAACATTAAGCCAGTTCTGCTTGTAGTTGCACTAAGTACTTGGACTAAACTTAGCACACTAGCTAGCTGCACCAGTAGGTCGATGAAAAATAAGCGCCCATCAAGAAGCTTTCTGTATTATGCCCTAAAGGAATACCTAATACTATCACGTAGGGCACCAGAGCTCACAAAACTACAACTCAGATGCTCACCACTAGTTGAGCAGCATCATGAGCCCTTTTAGCTCATCAGCCCCTCACATTTTGTGATCATTTATACTTCTGGATGAGTTTTGATTGCAGCTCAGCAAATGTTAGACATAAGTGCATTCATTACAGGCAGGCACCCATAAACTCCAATATGAACATCAACTATGCTTCCTTAAGTGACAAGGAGTCCCTCAAGGCTCAATTACTTGCCACTTTTTGCTCCATTTCAGATGTTAGCAGCCCAACTCTTTCTAAAAGGGTAATAACTACTGATAACCATTTACAAGCAGCAATTAAGAGTTTTAGACTGATAGCAATGACTACTCTCAAAACTAGGACCAAGTTTTAGTTATTTTTCCCAGCTTCATAGAGAATTATCTCAGTGAATTCCATTTCCCACATAATTTACTTGAGTAAATCACTATTATTCACAACATACACACAGATAGAAGCTCACTGAAAATGCCTAGCCTGTAACAAGAATCCTGCCTGAAGCTCAGAGAGAAATATTGATACATCACATAATTTTTTTTCCATAGCCTAGATCCATGAATGGTGATTAATGATGGATGAGACCATGTTAGTTCAGAATACCTGCTTATACCTAAGTGTAATGCACAAACCAGGATAAATAAGCTCTCCCAGACCAATCTTTTCTAAAAGCAGCTCCTACCCCTTTTCAAAAATTGAGCTTAGTCTGCCAAACATACTTGAAGCAGATACTGGGAAAAAAAAAAATCAGAACCACATAATGATTTATCCTGTATTAATTATCTATTGCACATCCACATGACCACACTTGTGTGGCTTCCCTGGTCCTACACTCAACTGTTAGCTGCACAAACCCATTCAAGGCAGGAAACAACAAAAATACCCCAAATCAAACTTGACTTGTCCTAGCACAGGCAGAAACTGATTAGCCCAGTCAGAGCCAGACAACACACTCCGGAGATGTTGACAAAACATCCAAATGTCTGACAAGGGAAAACTTCCAGCAAACTTCCAGCAGAGGCATCCAAGGTGATCACAGCAGTGAAATCGTCAGTTCACCCCACAGTGAGTGGGAACACAAGCAGCAAAGATCTCAGCACCATAGATCAGCAGAAGTACCCCGAGTGATAAAATACAAAGTCAAATGTTTCAAAGTCTCCTTCAATGAAGTTTTAAAATATTTTTTTTATTATCTAGAATATTTTTTCCTCTTTCCTTTTACCCTGAACAGTACAACACTTGACATTCTATTTTATTCATTTATTAATGATAGTTTGACTTTCATCTATCTATATACCAAATAGACATTTCCATGGGCTCACAACAAAGGTAAAGTATTGCAGAGAGTATTTTGAACATAGTGCACATTTTGCCTACGTTAACAGTGAAGGATGTACCCTGCTTACATTGATTTTATTTAGGATTCATTCTGGAAAGGAAACCTTACTCTTCAAACTTTTCCAACTGCCATTTTTTCTTTAAACCTTTTTGTACCACCTGCATCTGTCTTTCCCAAGGTTATACAGCTTATGGCAAAGCGTACATATAGAAATAAAAAAAGAAAAGCCCTTTTACAGTTATTACCCTGAAACCTAGTCAATACCAGAACCAAGAAAAGATAAAATAAAATATTAATTTATTTTTTTTTTTAAACCGTATGTTCAATTCAGAGTTCTAGTTTACATAAATAAAGTTCTCCATTTGGGGGGGGGGGGGGGGGG
>WUAM01000272.1:301652-312053 GCA_024336885.1 Actenoides hombroni | reverse complement strand
GGCGGGGGAGGGGGTTTGGCGGGGGGGGGGGGGGGGGGGCGGGGGGGAAGCCAAACACAAAAAAAACCCCCCACAACATAAAATAGGGAAGCTGAACACAGTGCTTGCCAGGTGACGGGTTTTTGTGCAGTTTTGCTTTGTGTGGGTTTGGGGTTTTTTTTTGGTCTATGGTACTTGCGTTCTCTAGTCAGAAACTGAGATAGAGAAATAAGAGAAAATAATACTTTCATCTTTCTTCAGAGACACACGTTGATGTGCTTGAATGGGGCTAAGGGAAAATAGGAATAAAAGTGATGTCTGTTTTACAGCATAAACCTTCAAATGCATACTACTTTAAAATGAAGTATCTAAACGTAGCATCTGTAGTAGTCGACAAAAACCGTGCATCCAGCTAACAAGACTGTTGTTATTGCCATGATCTCTGATGCTGAGCTCATGCAGACGCCAACTTAAAAACAATGAAAATTAAAACTTGTAAACAGAAGCAGTCAAACCTCTCAAGGATGTTGATGCCTCTCTCTCAGAGTGCCATCGGCTCCTGACAGCCAGATTCAGACAGGCAAGGTAAAACGTTTCTATCTGTGCATCCCCCTGGTCTGTCTGCAGTGCAACGTATGACTTCAAACAGCCCACAGTAAACAGTCTTCTCATCGCTCCAGCCTGGGCTGAATTTTAATCAAGGTCCTTTAAATGCCATTGAACAAATCCATATACTATGGATTGCTTCTTGTATGCCTCTGGCCAACCACTATTTGGAGGGTCATTCATTATTTTTAGAAAACCAAAACAATCCAAAGTAATGGAACAAATTACAGCACACCTCAAAGCAGAATGCAGTCATTCCTGGTCATCTCCTATCGCATGTGAATGAGGCTGTTAATTATTGCTTTAACATGACACAGTGGGTGCATCCCTTAGTCACACAAGAGGAAGAGCTAGATTTATCTCACAATCAAGAAACAGTTATATTTTCAGGTCACTCACATATTAAACTCAGATTCTAAAATTCATGTATCGTGCACTAGAGCCAATCAAAGGACAGAAATATGGGAAGAAGTCTCAACCGTAACAGTAACAATAAAGAGTCCACAATTCAAAAGGTACGCTACATGTGATGAAAACACTAAGCCTGCTTGTAAACCATTTTTTGCAAATCTGTCCCAGGGAAGGTTAGACTCTGCATAGCAATTACCAAACCAGAAGTATGTTCCCAGCAGATCTACAAGCTCAGCAAAAACTCATTAAAAGGGGCGGAGGCGAAGGGGGGAGGTTGGAAAATGTGGTCATCATTTGACTGCTCTGTTCTGCAAAGAACTGTATTAGGGAGGTATAAGGCAGCAAACTGCTGACTGCTACAGTTCTTTCTATCTCACATATATAAGTCAATTAATCAAACTTTGCCTACTACATGTCAAAAGCCTGTCTCTGTCCTCTCGTTGAAATACAGAAAGAATGCAGGGGCTCTTCCTCTTGCCAGCAGGTTCTCTCTTAAGGAGTGTTTCCAGACATTTTAGGAAACCGTTATTTCACATTGTTGCACAGCTTTAGGAAAATCTCCTTTTCTTTCTCACAAATAGAGAAGCTGACGGGCAGGGACAGAAGACTTTCACCAGTAGAGAAGAGTTGACCTTAGTACAGAATCTGAGCACAGCCCTCAAAGCCACTGTCATGTTTCCAGCACCTTCCCCCTGCAAACTAGTGCCACAGATTTGGACCAGTGACCAATCATAAACATGGGCCTCCCTGCAGCTTTTCTACTTAGTTGTGGAATGGCATTTTCAAGCCATAGGAGCTGGGCAGAGACTCGTTTTGTGGCTTCAGTGTGTTGGTTCATGGAAGAACGTTCCCTTTGGGGTTTAAACTTCTTGTAGACAGAGGTAGAGGTCAAATCTTTAGTGCTCTTGCCCTGACTTCCACCCCCAGTTCTAACAGGGCAGTCAAAGCAACATGGTCTATCAAGTGCAGCAAAGAAGCACGAATCAAAAAGCTTGAGTGTCCTAAGCCCTAATTCTCCTCTGGCATAGAGTGTGTAAAAAGAGACAATCAAAGTGACCTAGAATTTCCATTTCCCTTTCTGCAAGGGACTTTCCATTTCTGCTTACAGGACTCTGCACTCTGACAACCGAAAAACAACGGAACCATGTGCAAGACAAATTCTATGAAAATATGCAATAAAAACAACATGAAGTATTCATTCCTTCTGCAACTTCTCACGGGCTGATGGAGTTTGAAGGCATGGGCATCACCCTTCGACTTTGCAATTGTTTTTTAGAATTTGAATCTCAGACTGGATGGGCAGTCTCAGGGCTGGAAATCTGCAGGCTCAGATGAGGATAACCAAGGCAGAAATGCATGTCTGGAAAAAATATCCTCCCTGCCTCTTTGTGTCAGAAGACCATGACAGAATCAGAAGAGCCGTGTGAGATGGGATGCTGTTTTTCTTTTGCCATTACAATTACAGGCATTCATGTTCATTATGAGTAACTTCCATGTATATTCTTAACTGGAGGCTCAATAAGCATTCCTCAAGAAATGCTGAGTCTTCCCAGGAGGTAAAAAGGAGGAAAAGGAAAAAAGGAGGAGGTAGAATTTTCCCTTACACCTTAAAAAGCCTGAGAAACTGGATTTGTCCACATCTGGAACTCAGAAATCTGCTGAAAGCAAGGTATGCCTTTTTGTTCAATTGCTGATGGTGCAATTAGTCAATGTGCAAGCGGCGCCTATTGTTCTTGGAAAGTATCCTAGAAGAAGGATGTTTCCCAAAGACTTTGGGTAAGAAAAATCCACTGAGACTGGTTTTCAACCAGACTTGAGGAAGGTGTGAAAAAGGCTACTTATATAAATCCTGAAAGATCTACATCAGGGAAAACAAGTGCAGGTTAAGGTCATTATGGCTATTGCTCACTCAGGCCAAAAGGAACCCAGGAATCTTCACTAAACGATGAGCTGTGAGTCCACCAAAATCAATGGAAAGCACTTGTTCCCATTTGTTTTATTCACCTCTGCTCTGTGATTAACTAGGTTCTTCAGTACTTTTATAGTAGTTATTTCTTTCACACTATAGCCTGATGAAATGCTAAAAATGACCAGTTGTTGAGTACAGCCAATTCCCAGAATACACTTGTTTTGGATTAGTTTCTGAATTAGGTTCAGACTAAGCATTTTTAGGTCTATTTTTATTTGTGTTGAAATAGATGCTTCAGTTTTTTTTAGCTGTTTGAGCAGCAGCTGTTGCCATAGACTCCTCTGCAGCAGCATGAGTAGGAGTTGGATTCAGTGTTATTATTTGGAAAGTTTGTGGGGTGTTTTTTTTCCTCAGAACTCTCCTGCATATAGATTTATTTTTTTTTCTAACACTTGCTGCAATTCCTATGAGAGAGAATCAAAATGTTCCCAATTAAGTTCCTATGAAAAGCATAACGAGAGGCCACATTCACATTGTGAAGATATCATTCTGGCTGTCGAAGTTAATAAGACACATTTGACTCCAGTTGTATCCCTTCCTAATTTTCCTTTGCCAGACTTTCTAACTAAACTATTTTTTTTTTGGCACTCTTAGCCTACTGTATCAACTAAGAAAGATATTTCTAATCAGAGGACCCTGCATTCTTCATACATATAACCTCCAGACATTCAAAAATACCACACAGTTAAGGAAGACATTCTACTTCTTCCATTTTATAACATTTGGGCAACATCCTTCAACTCCCAAGTATCAATATTTTGAATTGAGTTTTCCCATTCTGACAAAAATCTGAATTTTGAAAATGGAAGAGACTGCAACTTCTGACTATATACAAATACCTTTATCTCTACTGAAGTCAAAGTAACTTTAGTGAAATTTATGAAAGTGCACTGTACAACAACTAGTCAAGGTATATACCAAATCTTAACAGGAAGATCAAGATTATAGCCCCCTTGCAAACCTCTCTCCAACTCTTTTACTATTTTCTTCATGTATTTTTCTTTCTTCATGCATATTGTGCTCCTCCCCTTCCCTCACATGCATAGCATTGTTGAGTACTCTGACACGCATTAAAGTAATTCAGAATGGCTAAAGATAAAATTTTTCAGGTTAAATAGCTAATTCTTGTGGTTCTAGAGATACCAGTTTTTTGCAGAATGTGAAGTATGTTCTTTGGTTCTTCCCACTTCATAAACTGGCTGACAAGTACCGTGAAGCAGCTAAGCATATACATGCAACAAATTAAACAATTTAAAGTGAGCAAGATGTTGATACTAAAAGGCAACATTAGCCTTTCACCCAGAATCAACTGCAGATTTGTGCAGGCACTAATCTCAGAGATTTTTCCATGAAAGAATTGTTTCCATTGGCTCATTGATTTTTGGATTCTTGGAGTTATTCTAAGTGATGTTTCTTCAGTTGCAAAGCCTGATGATTTCCATTTGTCATCCTGATTATGCAATGTACGCAGAGAGTCCATTTTACAATACAGTACTGACTAAAATATTAATAGAATGCGATGACAGAAACCAATCCAAAAGAGCAACATATACTTTGTTATTAGCTGTATAGTTTCCACCATTAAATAGTCTATTACCTTTAATTAGATCTTAGTTGTTGCAGGGCTGGGAGTCAAGAAAGGAAAAAGCCCTTTCTAAGTGTTAACATCTCAAGCTCTGTGCCATGTTTCTGGAGCCAGCACAGTCCAGTAACTCATTATGCATAGGAAACTTTGCAGAAGATCACCGGTCAGTTCCAAAGTCTCATTTCTTTAGCCTTTTAGTTGAAAATTAGAACATGGCATATAAGGAATTTTCACCTGAAGTTTAAAATGCCTGTATACATAGAAGTTTAATTTATTATTCTAATGACTTTCACAGCTTGAGATTCTCACTGGGAGACATGCCTGTATGCATTTAATAAGGCTGCAGAGATTGGGACTATTCCTGAAGGACTTTCTGAATCATTTCCAAAGCATCTTTTTATAGCTAGCAAAGTATAAATTATGTAAAAAGGCATTTAGATAGATACCACCAAATCTATTTGACTGTTAACCCCTCTTTGTTAGATTAATCTATAAACCTGAAAAGAATCCACTTTTAGCATTCCAAGCCCATGCTCATGTATTTAGATGTGAAGATGTAATCATTCAAATAGCTGGGGTGGGGGGGTAGGGCAGGCAGGAAGTCTTCATGCTCTTTTCCTTTACTCTCGAGACCTAAACAGCACGTTCGTGACAAATCTTCTGTTCTATTACTGTGATGTTGGTAACTCAAAAACATAATTAATGATCCTAGCATTAGATTTTTGGAAGCCCAGTAAAGAGATCTGATGCACTCACCTAGTAAATGGATGTTTATATCTGCTCTCTTTACTGATGAAATCCTAGTTCTTTGGGGAGGCAAGAATGGAGAAACAACATTCCTGCAATTCACATAAATCATCCAGTAGCAGAGAATAGTGAGAGCCAGTGGCAGAAAACAGGGTTCCAATTAAGCCATGTAATTTTTTTTTCCACTGGATCTCCCCATAGATAACGAAAGATCAGGGTTGGTGCAACAGCCCTCTGCTCTTTTTCATAAAGGGCACTTCATTACCTCCCTGGAGTTTGCACATCATGGCAATGAATATTAAACAATGGCTTCACAGAGAGGACAGGAGTGTGAAATTCCCTAGATCAACTACCAGGGGCTAACTTGGAGTCAAAAATTTCTCTTCTCCTCACGAGGAAGTTATAAACAACACATTGTCCGTTTCTGGCATTTGAGGGCAAAACACTCCTGAGAATTGCACATCTCCAGTTGTGGATTCAGTGCCCTTGAATCCAGACAAGATCATTCAGCCTCAAACACGAACTGCAGCTTGCCTGTAATCCAGACTCAGATCTAAACACCCTCTTCCCCAACCATCTCTAATTATGGATAACCTTGATCTGCTTTTTAGCTGGGTAAACAGACAAGCAGGCTAAAGCATTTCTCACACCATGGCAGAAGACTAGATAATATATACATCAAAAGTGCTCCCTTCCCCTTCACCGCATGACTTCTGTTTTGCAAGGCATGCCCAGAAGTAGAGATCACGTTAAACCATTTTACAAGAACATTCACTATTTTTACGCCATTGAAACTGACTGTGAGATTCTAGTTACAAAGACATTTTGTCAGTTCATTGCTCTAAGTGGCCACTTTTCATACGTGCCAGCTAAGCAGAAACAACCTGAGACTTATGAATACTTATCAGATTGTGTGAAAGTCACAGGCATCACACTGCTGTCTGACTCTCAATAGCAGGGGACTTCTGGGTGTCATTTGGGAATGAAAGGATGCTGTCATTATTCCAAGAGGAGAGACCCAAATGAGACTCCTTGTGAAAGCAGCCCAATGATAGAACATTTTGATTAGAATAGATGACACCAAGAAATTGTCTGCTGGCAGCCACACATTTTCCCATTACAAGAAGAAGATGCAATAAAAGGGAATTTCTTTTCCAGCTTTCATTCTACTGGGAACTTTCAGAAACCTCAAGTTTTATGAGACAACGGCCTCTTAGAGATGAAGGAACAGGGGAAAATCTTTGGAGCAAATATTTTTCTGGGGAACAAGAAAGGTTTCCTTATTGGTATATACATGCACTTCCCTTCCTACAACGCCCCTTCCTTCCCTGATCCTTTACAGGGTAAAATCTTGTATTTCAAAGAAAACAGGCTATTAAGAACATTGTTTAGTGAAAACATGCTGCCTGGCCTAAGAGAGTTCATCGGTATTACCAATGAGCACTGCTCACACATGGCCAGCACAACCAATCTTCACGAGGAGCAGAAGACGGCCATATGGAGAACATTTGTGAGCTGCTGGGACCCAACAGCATTCAAAACTGGAGCAAAGACCAGCTTAGAGTTCTCTGCATGCACCGCTAGGTCTGCGCCTCAGTGACTGCCCCATTACAGGGCAGTGGCTGGAAGGCATCTGTGCACACCTGCCTGCCTCTCTGCCTCCAGCTCTTCTCTCTCCCCCACCTTTTCTAGATAACCGTACTATTCATATTAAAAAAAGAGGGGGAGGTAGCATGAAAACGTAACTCATACCCTCCTCCACCAGATTCTTTCCCTCTCAGTCACTGACCAGACATTCCACCCTGGAATAAAGCTCTTTTCCAGATTCCTCACACAAACAGAAGGATTCAAAAGATGTTGCTCTGCTGTGTTTGCCATGGTAAGTGCCTGATCCACCCAGTCAGTTCCTCTTGAATGAATTTAGCCTTAAAGCTGTAAAACAGAACCAATCCAAGAGACAGAAGGTGTTGGTTTGGGTGTGAGAAACCCAGAAACCAGGCCACAGCCAACTTGGAAAGCACTGGGAAACTTCACTGTGATCATCCCCGCTCAGGTGACTACCCTAAAAATGGTGTAACTATGCTGAGGACAGCCTTCCTCTTTCTCAACTGAAACCTCACCATGTACCTCAGAAATGTTTACATAAAGAGTTTTGTTGAAATTGCTAAGTACTTGAGTGGGAAAAGGTCACATGTGGAAGAGATGTTCTGTAACTTCCTGCCCAGCTTTGCCTGCAACTCTCTCCAAGTGGTCAGTCACAGTGAAAATTGGTTTAAGTGCCCGCTGAGAGCCCTGAAAACTGAACTGACCTGGGATTAAGTAGAGTCACAGTTTGTAGAAAGCTAATCATGTACCTGCAAGCCCAAATAAAAATCAGCACGTAACACTTTCCGCTAGATCAGGGAAGGGAGAGGAAATCAATACTAAATACACTGGAAAATGCATTTTGTATTTTGAAATACAAACAGAAACTATCCATAGTTCAAAGTCAGATAATAGTTTCAGTGAAAGGAAGTTTTCAGTTGCTATATTAAACAAAATATTTAATGTATAAATTGGTAAGGTTTTTCTTCACACATTTCACTAAACTTTTCAAGATTCGCTTGAAGATGACATTGTTTAAGTATAAAAAACCCAAACAAACCCAGAAGTGAGCAACACATAGGATGTTCCAAACAGAAAAGGTGGGGTTTTCTTGATTTCAGCACCCTTACCATAGAGGATGAAGAATCATTAATTAAAATAGAAAGCTTTACACTTATTTGGTTCAATACTAATTAATTTTTCAACCAATTTTTCAATTCATCAACAGATTTGAAAACCTTGCATGCGCTCAGCTCTGCAGCTAATGCACCTCAGTCCTCAGCCCTGTCCTCCAGATCTCCTTTGAGTCACTTTCTACACGGTTTGGGGTCGATGTCCCCAATTAGTGGTAGCTCTCCAGCAGAAATGAGCTTCTGAAAAGCTAGTGGGTAATTATGTCAATCCTACATTGCTGATGTTTCCTGGACTTCAACTGATAAATTTTCCGACAGGTAACTTGCAACGGGTGAGTGCCTGGGACAGAGCAGCTTCAACCAGGAGGCACCTAACCGAAGTCACCATCTAAAAGGAAAAGTGCCGTGTTGTCAGGTCAGAACTCCAGTGCTCTTGAGAAGTCACCCATGTGGGAACTGCAGTCTTTCCCTGAAAGCCACGCTCAAACGGTCTGAAAACCAGGTCCTGCAAGCAATTTAAAGCTGTAGTGTTTTCCACATATTAGACCAAGAAGCCACTCTCCACATCAGCTCCCTTCTGCCATATCACAGAGGTATGGTAGCACAAAAGCCTTGCAGCTGACCTGTGGAAGATGTCCCAAATGTGTCTGAACAGACAACAGTTTGAAGGCTACCACAACCACCACATTTGTCCCAGGCATTATGCCATGTAAAGCTGCAATGCTTGTAAAACAGCACTCAGTGCAGCATCTCAAACCCTCTTATCCAGCTTCCAGCCACATGGTCAATGCTAAAAATCTTTACTGGAGCTCTTCACATAGGTAAGACTGAGAGCAAACGTGCAATAGCATCGCACAAGCACAGCTCTGTGGAATATGGACCCCATCTCACTGTTTTATAAAGCATCACATACGTCCTTGGGGACTTAGGAATAACAATAACCAATAACAAGCAGCATTTAAAATTAAGAAATGGTATTTGTCCTACAGTTGTCTTTGATCACAGCAAGACACCCTCTTAGGCACAGAGGCCTTTTTGAGCAGAGTTCACCTCTGGCAAGCACAGCCATATTTGTAAGCTAATGCTATTATCAGAAAATAGCCATTTGTGCCTTTGAGGATACAGAAACAGTGACATTCTGTGACCAAAACAGACTTCGCAAAGGTTCACCTAAAAAATTATCTGCTTGTAATTTAGAAGGTTCTTCTGGGTTGTGGCATTTGTGGTTTTTTTTGTTCATCTTTATAAATGAACTCTCCCAAAGGTGTGTTAAATTCCAGCTAGATACACCACTTTTAGGACTGTTCTCACACCCTCTTTCCAACATGCTTTATTACATTCACCACAAATAAATTCTATTGTAGAGCAAATGTGGAATAAAAACGTTTAGTGGCACAACATAGATGTCAGACATTCAAGTAAATTAAAGGTTGCAGACTTCCTGATGTAAAATGTACAAACTGCAAACTGAGAAAAAGGGAAAGGAAGTGGAAAGAAAATTCTGTCTTTTACGTTAAAAAGTTACTTTTGTTATGAAAAAGACCAAATCAAATAGAAAAATAAATCCTGCGACTCTATATTATATTAATGTGGCTCCACAACAAAGCATGTTGCTATGCTGTATAAATTAACTTTCATTTTCTGGAGCCAGTAAGTGTTGAGTGTTTTGTCTGGCTATATAGACCATGAACAATGCAGCAATTTTAGAGCATCCCCTTCATGCATAAAAAACCCTGCATACTATTAATATATCCTGACTAGATTAAAAGTCTTGTAAATGATTTTGCCTGAAATGCCCTAGTATGAGATCTCCTTCAGGGAAATATCTTCAGCACCAATTAGTTTAATTGACAAGGAAGCTGAGAGAATAGCAGCGAAGAGACAGAGACAGAGTAGACCAGGAAAGGCTCCGTTTCCACATTTGCTCTCACATCCTGGAGTCTATTTGCTATTAGTATTTGCAGCCTTCCCCACCCTAACTATTTATATTACTACCATTTCATGGATATGTTGAAACTTTAAATCATAGGAGGCCAGCAGAGTAAAACTTAATAGGTTATCAGCACTGCAGCCATGACTTACAAACTTTTTTTTTTTTCTTTAAAGGCTCCACTTCTATCACTTGCTGTCCTCAAATAGCTGATCTGCTTTTGAACAATTTTAGCAAGCCATGATTGTTTTTCTCCATCCTCCAGGGAGGAAACAAGGAGAGCAAATTTAACCTACACAGTGCGATGAAAACTGTGAAATCTGCTTTCCCTTCCTCACTGCCCCCACTGTGCCCTCCAGAAGTAACCGGAGCCTACCATCCCATCAAACTGGTGACATTTTAGGGCCCCTATGCAAGGCTGGGGGGGAGGTGTTCCTGACTACTGGAAACTTTTTTT
>WUAM01000272.1:287569-301552 GCA_024336885.1 Actenoides hombroni | reverse complement strand
GTAACCGGAGCCTACCACCCCATCAAACTGGTGACTTTTTAGGGCCCCTATGCAAGGCTGGGGGGGGGGGGGGGAATGAACAGGAAAAAAAAAAAAAAGTTGTTTCAACCTTGGGAATCATGTGGAATCCACATAATTTACTATTTCCTGTGATTCATCAAACTTCCTTCTTCCCAAGAGTAAATGGTCACCACTTATTTATACACCACAGAGAGGCTTTGCTCCAAAGGTCAGTCCAAGATTAAAAAAAAAGCAGATAATTTGTTCAAGAAATCTGGGTGGTGGGAGTTTTTTTTGTTATTGTTGTTTTTGTGGTTATACTTCAGGGCTTTTTTTGCTTTTTTTTTTATATATGTGTAAAGAAAAACTTCACATGTTTTAAGCAGGCATTTAGCCTGTCAGAAAATACATGGGTTCCCATCGCTAAGGCAGCATCACACAACAGATCTAGGATGCAGAACCTTTAGTAAAGGAAACTGCTTACATACGTAGAACATTGGGGGCCTCAATTTCAGGCAAAAGGACTAGGAAAACTGGGAGCACACAACACAGCATCGCATGCTCTGGCAACTTCTTTGCACGTTTTAAAAGAAAAGGATGTTACACATATGGATCAGTCGTGCCTTGACACCCATGCAGATGGGACAGGCGCCTGTGTTGAGAATACTTTTGCAGGAAGAGTATGTGTGTGGTTTTGTGTTTACAAAGCAAAACATTTGGTTCCCCTACAATAAAAACATTTTATCTTTACCATAAAAAGTAAGGAAAAGCAATTATGAAGCTAGAAGCCCAAAGGAGAGAAATAAAAATGACAAGTCGGTTCTCAAGCTCCAAATTTCAAACAAAACTGTCATTCTAACACTAAACATCTACTCTAAACATACATACACTTTTAATATACAAACACTAAGAGACTATGGAATCGAGCACTTTTTCTCTAGCTAAAATTCTGCCCAGTTTTAATTTTCTCTCTGCACCTTAGAGCCCTATAAACCCTGTCTACACAAAGGTGTGAAGCGGTATAAAAATAAATGCCTGACTAGGTTAATACCACATAAACTGCAAAACCAACTTTGTGTGAACGATTAATATTACTCATGTTAAAATTTTCAGCAATTAAATGCTGAGATATAAAACCTCCAATCAAAAGGAAAGCTTACATATATAAGCTTAAATGCTCATATATAACAGCATCCATGAGAATACAGCATGTGCCATAGTTTACATTAACAGAACAGACTAATTCAGCCTGTTTAAGAACTAGAAAACACAGCCTAGCTCTTATTTTAATAGGCTATAATTAAAGCATATCAAATATATTTAATTACTATAACAGGAAAAGAAAAGAAACAAATAGAAGGTAAGTCAATTGTTACAGAACAACCACGTATTTTCTAACCCTCTTACAGATTCCAAAGATCTCCTTTATGGGGAGTAAAGGAATTCCAAACATCCTTGCAGGGCACTTTGCCCCAGGCATTAACTGAAATTCCCACCATGATCCAGACAGGGAGAAAAAGAAACAGTTTAGGTTTTCTTTAATTTCTCTCTCTCTCTCTCTATATATATATATGTGTGTGTGTGTATGTACATATATATATAAATGCATATATATTAATCAAACAACATGTAGGCAACTGTGTTTCAGATGAAAAAATAGATGAAATTAAATGCAAAGAATATTTAGTGCCTTAATTATGATTTTAAATATGAGTTGGTGACAAAATGGCATATGCAGAAATCTCTAGAGGTTTAGGAAAGAAATCATATGTATTTGCTTTTGTTTATCTGCTTAGGTCAGGTTTTGTTTCATTTTCTTTACCTTCTTCATTTTTTGTCAGGAAGAATTCGATGTCTGAAAAAACGGGAGTCTGAGACAAAGCCTTCCCTTCTACAGCTAAAACACCACTTTTTTTTTTTTAACTTCTTTTTTTCTGTTTTTTTTTCTTTTTCTTTTTTCTTTTTAGTATTTCTATGTACCTACCTAACACCGGTCAGATGTATGGTCAAGATCATAGCCATTTTTTCAAATTAGTTCAAAGTACTTCTTCTAGTCCAAATTAATCATTTTAATTATGCTGTCAACAGCTGCATCAAGGCTTCAAATCAAATCTGTTTCGTTAATGAGATCCTGTTGCCATACATTTTTTACCCACTACCCTTTTAAATAGCTAAACTATATGTTAGGAGATTCCATTAAAGGCAGGTCTTTGTATAGACAGTCACTGTAAATTATTTAAAGAGCACACTTGGTATTTTCATATGCACATGGGAAAAAACCCAAACCTCCTTGAAGTCCTATCTTAGGAAGACAGGAATTTTTGTCTTCCATTCAAATTTTCATAAAGATAACAGGGGAAAAATCGGTTTAAAATGGAAGGATAGCAGAGAAGACAACCAAAAAAACCCTGTGAGAATTTACTCCTTCCCTTTTTCCTCTTGCGATGAGCTGGGAGCCTTCCTCTTTCTGCATTTACTTCAGCAAAACCTTTCTAAATCGGCAGGATTTTGATGCAAAAATATGTACTGGTAAGGTCAGGATTTTGCTCAGCTATTTTCCTCCCGTCCCCGGTGTTCTTTTAAACCTTACAAAAGAGCCTGTAGACAAGACTGTCAGGTAAAATTCACAGAACAAAAGAATGCAAATTGTCACCTATTACCTCTCAGGCACATTTCAAATAAGCAAAAGAAGTCTAGATAAATGATAAGATTATAGTCAATAGCTCATTTCTGCTATAACCAACCACACGGTCCTGAAAGGAAATACACTGCAGTTAAGCCAGTAGTGATTACTGGACAAGAAAAATATAGTTACCTTTTAACCATGGCATAATAACACGTTCAGATCAAAAACATGTTATTAAACTCCCAGACTGGCCATTCTCCACATCTTCTCAGAAATCTCTCTCAAAAGCTAACATTTCTAAAAATACAGCACCTGGAAGTACGCGTACCTCGCCTTTCCCTCTCGGGCTTCCACAAATCCCACCCGCCCCTCTATGCGACTAAATAACCATCCTTGTAAGAAAAGTAGCAGCTTTTGTAAAGTCACACGCTTACATCTGCCACCAAAGCAAGGTGCAAGCACTTTGTCTTGGCCTAACCCCCTACTCTTCTGAAAATACCACCCTCGGGCACCTAAATCCTTGGCCTAATTTTCAAAATTGCTAAAGATTCAGCAGCTTCTAATCATTACACAGGAACTACTGGGGTGTGAGCAGCTTGAAAAACAGGACACTTACCCGAGTCCCTCAGGACCAGAACCTGGGATGCCTAATTTTACACAGCCATTTTAAAACAAAAACAGCCTTAAGTCAGACTTGTTGCCTAAAGTTTGGCCAAGCAGCTTGCTCCTTACGATTGGAGGCTACAAAGGGTGAGGCATCTGAATCTAGAGAGGGGTGGGTGGGCAGTAGTAAGAGAGAGGTTTACCAAAATTGTGCCGGCTATGGAAGAGATGAATGCAGAACTGCTACTCCCCAAATCCTGTCATGCTACAAATCCGCAGACTATAGTTGAAACTAGTAAATAATTAGTTTAAAATCTATAAGAGAGAGAACTTCACGCTACAGTGGCAAGCTCCTGGAATTCGCTGCCCCCAGAGGCCAGGGTGGCAGGCAGAATGAGCAGGTTGTAAAAGGGGTAAGAAACCAGAGGACAACAAATCTGTAAGCAGACACTAAAAAGCAATGGGCAGAGACATTCTCCCTCTCATGCAGAATCCAGCAGCTGTGGATGCTGGGGCCATACAGGAAGAACAGGCCAGGCTCATGCTCATGCCACCATCAGAGGTGGCATATTGAGCTTGTGGGGCCTCTTGGCTAACTCATTTTGACTCTCTTACAGAGAAGTGGCTGGGAGCAGCCCAGTAAGCCACTGGAAACATGTCAAACCGTTGAAGGCCTTCCCTACAACAAGCATCATCTACAAGTGTGGAGGTGAATATACTTTACAGTGCATGGTATGGGATTAGCCTATCTGTCCTTCATCCTCTGAATGAAACAGAAGAGAGTACAGCAGAGACCTGAGAGGAGCAGGACCATCTCTCCTCTGGACCGAACTCCTTTTAACATGAACCAGTCACATGTGATACTCAAACCAGAGGAGGGTAGGCAAGAAGCACAGTAGTGTATCACACAGGCATCATGCAAAGCATAAGCGAGAAAACTACTGCTGATGCTGAGAAAATGAAGCAGAAAAAACAACAGAGAGCAGAAGGAAAAGACACAACACTCCCTTCTACATTTGATGCTGTCATAGTCACTGCTCCATTACAGTGCTGATGCTACTCAAGAGATGTGCTTCACCAATACCACTCAGAACAAACCATTACTCAGTGATACACCCCGAGACTCACTACAAAATAGGTTTCCACAAGGGCCAAGGCACAGTACTAGAGCTTATCCATGTGCCAACCTCTAGCATTTATACCACAATTAGTTTTGTGGGCATCAAATACAAGCCCAGAACAATTGGCTCTTTGCTACAGGAATGAGTATAGTAGAGTTGGGTGGTGTTGTTTTATTTATTGAAATAATTCCCTTGGAAGCTTTTTATCTGGGAGGGGGGTGGGGGGCAAGTGCCAGGAAGCAAGGGAAGGAAACCATGTAAAACCATCAAGAGTTGGCTATTTCAAAATGCAGTATATGTACCCATCCTATGGGAAGACATAAGACAGGGCTATAGCCTTACTGGCTAAACTCTACGTTGGATTGCAAGAAAGTTGTGTTATGAAAACACTGCTTCCCAAGTGCCTTAACTATTCTCCTGGTCTCAGTTTGCAACACCCCCCTGGCAGAGCATTCCTCAAGGTAATTCCTGCTGCTGGGCTATGAATAACAAGCAGCACAGCATGCACGTGTTCCTGATGGAGCTACTGCAGATTGGCCCTGGCCCGAGTAGGCTGCCAAGGGTCAGAGGAGGCTGGAGGTTCCCAGAGCACTGGGAAAGCCCTCTACACCAAACATGGCATTTACAGCCACACAAGAAGCTCCATCTCATTTGAGCTTAAAAAACATCTTCCAGTTGCTACTGTACAGTATTTTGCTCCCTATTACAGCTACTTAAGAATTAAAAATAACACGTGCAAGAAAGGACAGCCTGCTGTACAGAAGGCAGTTCTCTTGCTAAAATATCAAGCATTTGGGATTTGTAAAGCAAGAGGCAGCTCATTTTTGTCACCAAATTTCTGATTACTTATTTAACAATAATATCTGATGCTTGACAACACTGGTATCTAAAATCAGCTAGCAAAACAGACAACTAAATGGGAGAAAGCAATTATATAAGGTCAAACTCTGGAGATTTCTACAGCTTTTACACAGATACGCAATGTCTATTTTCATTCATAGAGTAAGCAGTGAAAACAACAAAATCAAGGCTGGATCTAAGTCCTTTGAATATCCCACAGGAAGGCATTTTATAATGCACTGAATTTATTTAGCAGTTTGAGAACATCAGTATCATCAGCCAGCTAATAATGAAGACCAAGCATTACCCATGAAAAGTAACATGCAGACAAATTTCATTTCCTAGAAGTCTGGGCTATATTGGAACATATTTCCTACATAAATGTTACTAGTGTAATCCAACAGATGTATAAAATGTATTCTTAAAAGTCTGTTATCAAATGATATTAGCTTATGAATGACGCTACGTTATGCTTTATGGTAAAGTTCTAAGGTAAAATTTTACTTTAAATGCATACAGTAAAATGGTCTAAGCATTATTTTGGAAACTTCATCTGTAAGGAATTCATCTCTACTTCAATTTCATAGCTTCTTTTATAAGTTCTTGTAGACTGAAATTGTGCCTAGCAATTATTTAACAAATATGACTCGAGAATCTATATATAGTTTACAAACATTGCTAAAATGTTTGCCAGCAAAATATTGAAGTCTCTTGACTTTCCCCACAACATAGTTAACTATCTGGTTTGGGTTTTTTTCAATAATGTAAAATAAATTTTCCCTTAATAGAGATACAAATTCAAAGAACAGGTCCTACCCTGGTTTAAATCAGGCAGTTCTGGGTAAACCTAGTTCAATCCGTTGACAATTCCCCTTCAAGAAAACATCTCTCTCTTTTCATGTTACCAAACCACTTTTCCCACCATGGATTTCCACTGCATCTTTCTTTTATAGAACAAAGTCCAGCAACAGCCTACATATCCCTTCCATTTCCATTTTGCCTTCCTTTACTGCAAAAGTTTTATGGGCCTCTATTCCCTTCTTCTTCTCCCCTACAGTAACTGCCGGGATTGGTTTCTTCTCTGAAATGCCCTTCACAGGCAAATACTAGAGTTAGCCAGGCTGGGCACTGACATAAAGAAGGTATATTTCTCTACTCTCTCAACAACTGAAGGAAAAAAGCCAGCCAAAATGATAAATTAGGAGACTTCTGTGCCATTCCTAATTTTAGCATCTCACGTTCAAGGAATGCCGCTCAGTCTTTTCTTTCCTAAGTACTGTTTTAGATGAACTATATAATTTTTAGAGCTGGTGGAAGAACATCAAAAAGGTACCGTAAGCAAGCAGCATCGCTGAGAGCCTAACACAGGCTACCACAGCAAAGCCAATAAATACAAGGTTGAAAAATGGAATTAAATATATGCATCATCAAGTAGTTTATTCAATGCAAGATAGTTTCAATAAATCAGAATTTTAACCAAAAAACAGTCTGTCTTTGACGAGCATATAAGTCACCTTCACACAGTTTCATTCCCCATACATTAGCTCTTTCTGTACTTAGGAAGCATTAAATATTTGCCTATGAGGAAAAAACTAAAATACATGACTATTTTACAAAGCTGTAGTAATCCTAAAAAATAATAAAATAAAAATATGTATTTCAGGTAAAAATTTGGTCTCAGCAAAGAAATGAAAATAGAGCCACTGTCTCCCTAACAGCCTCATGGGTAAGCTCAGGAAGTGTGGATTAAATGAGTGGGCAGTGAGGTGGACTAAGAATTGGCCTAGCAACAGAGCTCAGAGGGTTGTGATCAGTAATGCAGAGTCTAGTTGGAGGCCTGTAGCTAGTGGTGTTCCCCAGAGGTCAGTAGTGGGTCCAGTCTTGTTCAACATATTCACCAATGACCTGGATGAAGAGACAGAGTGTGCCCTCAGCACGTTTGCTGATGATACAAAACTGGGAAGAGAGGCTGACACACCAGAAGGATGTGCTGCCATTCAGCAAGCCATGGACAGGCTGGAGACTTGGGCAGAGGACAACATAATGAAGTTCAAGGGCAAGTGCAGAGTCCTGCACCTGGGGAGGAATAACCCCCTGCACCAGTATGGGTTAGGGGTTGACCTACGGAAAAGCAGCTGTGTGGAGAAGTGGACCTGGAAGTCCTGGTGGAGAACAAGTTAACCATGAGCCAGCAGTGTGCCCTTGTGGCCAAGAAGGCCAACAGTCTTCGGGGGTCCATTAGGACAAGCGTGACAAGCAGGTCGAGGGAGGTTCTCCTCTCCCTCTACTCTGCCCTACTGAGTCCCCATCTGGAGTACTGCATCCAGTTCTGAACTCCCCAGTCCAAGAGAAACAATGGAGACAGTCCATTGGAGGGCTACAGGAATGATGCCAATGGTTATAAATATCTCCAGGGCGGGTCTCAAGAGCATTGGTCTGGTCTCTTTTCAGCGGTGCCCAGTGACAGGACAAGGGGCAATGGGCACAAACTCGAACACAAGAAGTTACATTTGAACATAAGCATCTTTACTTTGAGGGTGAGGGAGCACTGAACCAGAGAGGTTGTGGTAGTCCCCTTCTCTGGAGACTTGCAAAACCTACTTGGACATGACTGTATGCAACCTGCTCTCAGCAAACACGCTTTGGCAGTGGTGTTGGACTAGATCTCCAGAGGGCACTGCCAATCCGTACCATTCTGTCATTCTGCAATTTCATTAGAAATGCATTTTGACCTCAAAAATCTTTCTTCAAGTGTCTCTGCATGCCACAACCTTTATGTGCATTAAAAAAGGAAAAAAAAACCCCACCAAACCAAAAAACAAAATTCAAAACAAAAAACCAAAACAAAACAAAAACCCAAACCAAAAAACAAACAAACAAACCCAACCAAAACCCACATGCACAAAAACCAAGTGTCCACATGCTAACACCTGGAAGTATCTTTAAACTAAGAATAGGACCTGAGAAATCAAATAAAATTAAAAAATACTTCACTGGAAAAAGCTATTAGAAATTGGTTTCTGCCTGGTCGCGGTTGTCTTGTCCGAAACCAGTACATGTGCAGATGCATGCTGTAGACTACTGCATTTTGTGCTTTCCATCACATCCGCACATATGCATACACAAGTATGTACATAGTAGTTTAATTGAATGAGTTACAGTTATTAGCTTTTAACAAAGCAACTATTGCTGCATTTCCACAGTGCAAAATTCTGAGATAGGTTACTTTTCAATTATCACACACACTTTACTTGCTCCTTAAACTCCACTATTTGTGGTTCCCCCCCTCCACACATCATTTCCAGTATCACTGGTCACTTTCTTTGTCCCGTAATTATTTTTCTTCTCAGAGAATTTAGCATTATGAAGTTTGCCAGATTGATGCTATACAAGTAATAAATTAAAAAAACCCAAAGCGGCAATCTCTGCAGTAGATATCTAGGTTTTTCAGAGTCCATAGTGCACCTGGAACCCATGTTAGGCAAACTGAGCATCTTCTACATGCTCTCTAAATTAGGGGAGCTACAGGAGTTTAGCACTGCTAGGAAAAGTTACTTCCAAGAATCAGGATGTAAATTAGCATGGGTCTCCTCTCCACTATTAAACAGTTAGTTACCAACAGTGAGGGTAAGAGAGGCTCTTCCTTATGGCCATGCATCGAGAACTGAAGCCCTGTTATTCTGCAAAACATGCTGTGTAGTTTTCACTAATGTTTTAGGCTGACTAACACCGGACTACATAGCCAGGCAATGTATGATCACCCACAAAGTTTAAGTAGTCTTTTTGCCCTACTTCAACAAGTTTACAGGAGGGAGGTGAGTAACAACTCAGATGGGCAAAGCTTTATTTTCCCCACAACGCACTTGAGCTATTTCTAAGAAGCACTCAGTAACGATGAACCTCCAGATAATCTAGTCCTAGTTCTATGACACTGATTAAATGTTTTGTTGGGTTTTTTTCCTGCCAAAGTCCAGATTTTCAGGACTTGAATCTCATCATGTCAGCTCCTTCTTGCAGAGCTAATCTCCCTGCATCTCAGTCTGGATGCTTCAAGGGAAAAAAACTACAGAGCAGCCTAAGCAGAACTCGTACATCACTTACAAAGACCAGAGGAAGTGAATGTGATTTCTAGTCTCACCAGTGACACTGAAGTTTAGATACAAAATCTGGTCCAGGAGTGTTCTCTCTCCTTCCTGATGTATTTTTCCCTACAGTCATTCCCACACAACAGTTAAAGATGCACATTTCTGAAAATGAAGTGTGTGCAAGGGTAAGAAGATCACTTCAAGTCCTCAGAGCTGAGTACAAGCCACAGGGGAAAAAAAAAAAAAGGTAGATTTCTTTTTTGGGGCTTTCCCAACATTCCAGTATGTTTCCCAGAGGAATTTTTGTAGAGACTCTTTTCTCATGAGAATAGATCGAGAGTCAGACAAATGATAAAGAAGCAGTAAGCTACTGAAGAAACACTTGGAGAAAGGAAGACAGGACCATCAGATGAGGCCACCTCAGCTCCCATTCCCCACCTACATCCACTGAGCCAGAAGAGCTGCCACTGCCCATTTTCCTGCCAGGGCTGTGACTGGAGCTGAGAGTCAGGATTACAGCCCAGCTGTGCTAGGCAGAAAGGGATCTTTAAACTCTACCCATCTCTGTAGCATAACAAAGTGAGAACACAACTCAGGTGTGTTCAGGAATGAACTGCGTCTGCTGAAAGCACGTTTCTCAAAGCATATAATCCTGGATTATTTTCTTGTCTTTTCCACCTCAGGAAAGCCCTCAGCTTTGGGTGCCTCTGATTTAATCTTTGAACACAACGTAGCAGTGCTCCAAGACCTGGGTAGCATTCAGGACTCACACCATGATAACACGTAAGGAACTGGTATTTCCCAAGAGCACCTGACTCAGTTAGACCATATGGTTTGGGACTCGCTATGTAAGAGGTAAGGATTGTTGCTATCATTTGCCTCTTCTGTGCCGGACAAAACATTCTGAATTGCAGCTTTCCTTGTTTACATGAAAACAAGGAAATTAGCTTTCTATCATTACTATCTAGGGAATGCTATCCTAGAAGACAGGCTTTCAGATTTTGCAACCATAAAGGTACCTATGGGGCAATAACCTGTGAAAATGCCTTTGTAGTGGGAAGTGTTGCTCAAGGGCAGCTTGAACATTAAATATACTATTGCACCTATCCAATTATTATCCTATCTACTAAGTTTTATCTATATAATAGTGCACAAGCACATACATGCTTACAACTTTTCTAAAGTTGTTATAGAAACCAATTATTACATTGTATGAATATTTCTATCCATACATATGGCAAAGTATGTTACATACATACATAATTATTCCATCTTATATAGCAACACATTTCCAATTCAACACATAACGGGATGAAAATTATTTCTTTAACATTTTAGATACTAGTTTATGAGATAACTCATGGACTTGTGTAGCTCTTCTCTGCCTAGCTTCCTTTTTAAAGGACCATATGCCAAACACATCATATAAAGAAACAGAGAAGATCTGAACCAGCTTTTTTTGGTTGGTTGTTTTTTTGGCGGGTTCTGGTGGTGGTATTTCAGTGTTATTTTTAAAAACAAACAAACAACGTACACAAAAAATCCCCACACTTAAAACCAAAACAACAACACAAATCCCAAGTACATTAAGGAGCAGAAAACAGTGTATTTTAATTGTGCTAGCCATCGGGAATACTTTATAGTTAATTGCACTTGTGTTTTCTCAGACAGCACTGATTGAAGTCAGAATTCTCAAAGTGGGGAAATATTATCTTTTCAAATGCGAAGATAAAAATAAAGCCGAAGTCATTTCCTTAAGGCCACTGATGGACAAGAAAACAGAAAGCAGAAGAGTCAGTCTTCCAACCACTTGATCTTTCCTCTCACTAGAGGCAGGCCTCCTTCCCAGCTGAAGAAAAGGTCTATTTTGGGGAAGGGTGGAAAAAAAATAGCTTCAGCTGAAAATCAGGGGGGGGTTATTTGACTTGCTGAGTTAGGCGGAATGGGTAAGTAATGGAGAGACTCATTAACTCCTGTGCTTTTCACCACTGTTTTCAGAGCAATCATGGAATTAGCCGAAAATTGTTCTCTGGCCTGTCCATGTTTTCTATTGAACAATTCTCATGATGGAAGAGCCAAGATCTGTGACCTTAACTTGGCTCCAATAATGCAGAGAGCAGGCTCTCCTCTGTGGTGAACTGAGCCTTGAACAATTTCATTAAAAGGAATCATTGGAACAGATGAAATCGATGCTCTCATAACACAATAGTCTAAATCGTTAACACAGATCCTATTTTAAAGCAGGCAAGAATGTAAATTTTCCCTATCTTCTCTCACAAAACAGCTTGTGTCGGGTTTAGTAGGAGGCATAAACACACCTGCAGTATTGATAGCACAAGTTCAACATTTGTTCATTTCAACAACAGCAAAAATAACCAGGGTGCTGGCTCCATTTCGCAGCATGCAACTGCTCAGAGCTAAGTGCACAGCAGAAAGTAGGTGGTCTACCTTGTAAACGAGCTAGATGGATGTAAAGAACCTGGTGTGTTTGTCACCAAACAATACTTCTGCAGGGAAGCAATTCCAGTCTGTACATGAAGATCTCAAGCACAGGTGACAGTAAAGCATTGAATTCGATACCAAGAATCTTATCATATTATTTCTCATGAAGAATTACATAGTCAAGCGCTCAGACAGTTTTGCATAGAAAGGACAATTTCTCCAAAACAAATGCCAGCTGCTTATTAAGTTACCAATACGATGCTCAGCTATATTGACTTAATGCCACCAGACCAAAATATTTTCAGATTATTTTTAAAGGGCAGCACTAGGTAGGAAGCTTGCAAATCACACACTCCTACTGTAATGAAAGGTGCAATTACCGAGCATTTGCCTTGTATTTAATTAGAATGAAACATCCATAAGGCTCATTTAGCATCTTCTTAATATGTCAGCAATTTTTTAAAAAGGTGGTAGCAAGTAATAAGTTTTGATTTATATAGTTATGTTGCAGAACAGCACTGCATTTGCTGGGTCGCTACTAAATGACTGAATGACAAACAGTGCAGTCCTGTCAATTCTAAGCCAAAGATAACTCGGCTGTGGTTCTTGAACAGGAGACAAATCAAAGACTAATTTAAAATCAGTATAATTTCCTTTAAAATAGCAACAATGAAGAGGATTATCATATGCAATTACAACGGCGGAACAAGTCTGTTTTTCTGACCTTGCTGTCACTGTTTTCACTGCTTCCTAATGCATTCAAAATTACAAATAGTGTATGTCTTCTGAAATAAGTAAATAAAAAAAGAAAGATAACAGGGAGACAGCACAATACCTCTGTTGAAGACATCACATGTAACACAATTGATTCTACTTTGCCAGTTTAGTTTTAGCATAAGCCTTTTCTTATGCTCCCCACACCTCAAACTGCATTTCAGCTGGTGGCACAGATACAAATCAGACACGAGTTCTAATAATAATTTTTCTTCTGACTCCAGTCTTTTGCTGTCCCAAGCACACTTGCAGTCACAAGACTCTAGATCTAGATCTACATTCCTACTAAGATGTGCTAATCAAGGAGCAATGCGATAACTCGAGCTGCCCTGGACCAATTGAGTCAGGTCTAAGAACTGTAGGAACTACCTGCAGCTTCTTCCCTAGAGAACAAATGATGAGAGGGATAATGGAACATAAACTGAGGGAAAGACAACACATCTGGAGCTTTAAGAAATTTACCCAAGCAAAATTTACTCCCACACTAGAGCTGGACCTGCATCTGTCACTCGAGTACACATTGTATAAGCTTGCCATGTAATGCTGAGGCAGCTGGGATGTACAGATACTCATGAGAAAGACCAAGGCTGGTTTAGCCAAAGCGAGCTCACAGCATGCTTGATTAACATTCCACTCCAGAAAAGCCCTTAGGCCAAATGCCAATACAGGAGATGTCTCGTGAAAGCCAACGGAACAATTTCCGGGCCTTTACCCTACTGTACCAGGTGCTGGTTGCCACTGACCAGACACTTGAGGAGCAGGCCGTTAGGAGATTCTTCTGCAATAAAAGCCTTAATGCATGGAGTAGCCACTTAACTACAAAATTACAATAGCAGAATCTTACTTTCAATGAGTTCAATGCTTGCACATTACACGTCAAGACCCAAGCAAGGACACAACTTAAGAGATGCTTGTCCTTCTAATTCAATATTGAGCAGCAGCCAACCCCGTCGGAATATATATCTGTTAGAGGAAAATTTAAATATCTTGCATCTTATATGATAAGTACCTAATATTTACTCAAGCTCATAATGAATGCTTGTCTAGGAGAAGGATATGAAACTGCACTACAACTACATAGTTTCGTACCTAAATTCCCCTTCTTTAAAAATTCTAATTTGCCATCCAACTTGCTAATGATTTCATGACAATGCTACATAAATAGAATTTCCCTGATTTGATTTAGATGTGCTCAGATATTAAAAGGGCATGAAGTTTGCCAATAGCTTCTCCGCTCTCACTGACAAAAACACATGACAAAGGTCTGCCAGAGAGGGCTTAGAAATGAGAGGAAATGGTCAGAGACATTCAGAAGGCATCAGGTCAGGGCTTTGAAGGAAAGCATATCATCTCAAGGCTTTCTGATTATTTCCTGCTCCTTGCAGGTCACATGTACATGGTCAAGTCACATTTAAACAGGAACATCTTTGGAAAAAAAAAAAAAAGGCGGGGGGGGGGGGGGGGAATGGACGGGACATAGCAAACAAAAAAA
>WUAM01000272.1:244735-265869 GCA_024336885.1 Actenoides hombroni | reverse complement strand
AGCTATCATAACCCACGGCTCCTTGCGTCTTATTCTCTCCCTGCGTGCCGTGCTGACGGGGGTGGGGGGAGCAATAGGAGGGCTTGGTGGGCACCTGGTGCCGTGCCAGGGTCAACCCACCACATACTGCAACATACTTTTTTAGGCCTCCCAAGAGGCATTTTTTCTCCTTTAACCCCTCTTTTTCATCTAAAGCAAATCCTTCTGCACATGAAACAATTTTCTACTTCCCTTCCAGCCAATGGATTCCACTAAGCAAAAATAACTGAAGAAGTGGAAGAAAGTATAAAAAGAACCACGAGAAGATGTAGTAGCAACCCAGACTCGCCTTCAAAACTGGCCTTTTCATTTTGGTTAACAAGTTTCATCCTCATTATAAAAACAGGGACAATTATGTTCTCCAATCTTTAAGGAGGGTGGCTGAAAATCATTAGCAACACCTGCATCTACAAATCATTTTGTAATGCTCTGAATGAAAGATGATAATAAATTGCACTGACATTTATGGAACATTTGCAATTTCATCATTCATGAGAACACAGGGATTCTGAAGGAGAAGCACGATAGAAAATCTTATATCATAGGAAATAATATGGTTAGTTTGCATTTATACAGCTACCACCACCTGAGAATATTTAAAAGGAAGAAAAAAAAAAAGACATCAACTGTACCTCTGAACATCTTTCATAAAATTCTATAGGCTTGTTACCAATCTCATATCAGAAAAGGAAGACACAAAATAGCAACTTTTTCTTCAGTCCATACAGCAGAGTAAGACAGAATAAGAAAGCAGTCAAGAATTCCTTGCTCTACCTAACCCATGGTTTCTTAAATGCTGAAGTGCTAACATCAGAGAAAGAAAAAATTCTCTAAAACATTATGAAGGGGCATAGAAATATTTATCAACATTGCAATGTGGGATGGAGTTTAGCCTTTTAGCAATATACTCCAAACTGAGAGATGAAATAAGTTGCATAGCACGTATGCAATTAATTCCTAAAACAAATTCTACTGTAACTTAATTAACATACAATTTTTCTTCTATTCAATAATAAAAGGAAAACACTATTCTATTTTGTAATGTGCTACAACTAAAGTTTTATTTGTTTAAGGTCTCCAAAAATGGAAGCATTCCTAGTTTATTTCCTGACTTTTTATTTTAATCTTAGTTGTTGCAGGAATTTCAGGGAGATAAAGCAAGCATAAATCAAAAAAAAACTTCCTAAAAGCCATTTGGGCTTAATTGTTTTCAACATTGCAGTTTATATTTCAGCATTATCATGCTGTCTAGCCCCCTTCCACTTCTCCCCAAGACTCAGAACATGGTTAGCTGGCGAGCAAAGAAGAAACCAGGTGTCTTGTAAATACCACTTTCTACGGTACTTCCCTACATGCATTTCCACTAGCACACCGTTCTAAATTTAATAGGATTCTGAACATAAAGAGGAGTATTTGCACGGAGCAGCATTGTCTGACTTGGTTGATTTACTGTTGGTAGAAAGAACTCATTAACTGTCAGGCCAGTTGTTGAAAAGACCATAATGGCAATGCACAAAGTTGACATAATGAAAATAAAGGAAAGAATCTGGGCCAAATTCAGAGGCAATCTGTAAGGTAATGCAATTTATACCCACTTATACTCATTCAGATACCCTTAGAACTTCTTCTACCCAATCTACTGCTGCATGAGGGACTCTAAATTGAAGTAATTTATATGCCAAAGAGTCAAAAATGTTCTAAGGCCCCAAAGTCGAGGGCACTTAGTGTCATGCTTGCCTACATATTGTTCTCTTCACTAATCTTTCCTGAATCCTCTCTCCTTTTACTGTTTCAGCCTGTGATTTATGCCATCAAGAATCCCTGAGATGCAATGGGTCAAATGAGAGGCAGGGTGTAAGTAAGTGAGCATGACTCTAAGGAAATCTAAGTTGATGTAACAAAGAAGCTAGGGAAGCCAGGTGTCTCTCACATGCACATCCACTCTCCCCATCACTTAGATTCAATTTGAGATTTGGCTCTGCGTGTCCTCCATTACCACAAGCGATTGAAAATAGTACTCAAACAATACAAGCAGCCACAGCTCAGAGACCATCATTTTAGGGCCAGAAGGAACATTATGATGATCTAGTTTGACCTTCTGTATAACAGAAGCCATCAGGTATCACCCAGCAGCCCCTGGACTGAACACAATAAGTTGAGGGTGAA
Source organism: Actenoides hombroni (assembly GCA_024336885.1). NCBI lineage: Eukaryota > Metazoa > Chordata > Aves > Coraciiformes > Alcedinidae > Actenoides > Actenoides hombroni. The sequence continues at coordinate 263,664 of WUAM01000272.1, read as the reverse complement.
CGAGAAAGACACCCAATGTTGACTTAAATACCTCAAGTGATACAGGAATCAGCAGCATCCCTCAGCAATCTGTTCCAGCAGTAAATTACCATTACCTTTCAAAACATGTACCGTATCATCTCCTGACTTTCACTGGCTTCAACTTTCAGCCAGTGGCTCTTTCTTTGCATTACTAGGATGGATAAATTTCTTTCTGTATGTCTTATAGAGTATATATCATATGGTCTCTCAGCCTTCAGTCTCTCACATTATCTAGATCTGAAATCAAGAGAATACAAACACTGTAATCAAAGTAGTTCTAGAATGAGCTGAGCTCGCACTGGAAAATATTTATATATACTATCCTGATAAAAGCCTTTTCATTTAGAAGAGGAAACAGGACAGCTGGAATCTGGTGACCACAGCTTCCTCCTTCAGTTTCTGAACACTCCAGGATACTATCAGTTGAAGTATTTACTTTACTCTCTCTGCTGGGCTATCAGAACACACTGGGAAGAAGGGAGAGAGTGGCAGGGTTGCAAGCAGCTTGATTGTTAAGCTCTTCAATCCTTTCCAGAGGTCGCTGACTGACAGCTATTCTACTCTAAGCGAACACTCCATCACACACAAAAATGGTGTGTGTATTCCAGAAAGTCAGATTTTGTCACCATCTGCTAATATACAGGAGGTAGGTGGTCAGCAGTAACACTGGTGGCAATGATATACAGTCATATTTTCTGGTTTCCTGTTGAGCTACAAAATACTGTGTGATTAAAAAAAAAAATCCTCACACTTCAAGGGAAATCCCATTTCAAATTCCATTACAACATGAGTAGCTCCAGGAACACGTGAGAAACAGACAAAGTAACGCTCTGGAGCGGTGTTCTGGTCTTCTACCGACCAGTAAATGGGATTATCCAGAACGGGATGTTTTCATGTAGTTTGCATTCTTGTTTTTAAGCCCTAGAAGAAGATTCATCAGACAATAAAATATGCCACTGTTGTTTCTGATTTCAGAGGTCAGCACACTAATCTGTTCTGGACGGGAGTCCTTGATGCTGCCTGTCCCAGCCAGAAAGATGTTAAAGGTTTACACTCTGTGTGAACGAAAGTGCTGAAGCATAGACTAGCCCAATTTCTCTCCTGCTCAGAAATCTAACTCCTGGACAGAAACTAGTTGGCTCTCAAAGTTGAACGTTTCTCTATTATCTGTCAGGATTGGCTGCTGTTCATGCGAGACATCTGCTTCCCGAGAGAGGCACAGCCTTCACACGGGAGCACCAGAGCCCCGAGGAAGCACGTCGCTGCGGCAAACCGCGAAGAACAGCCAGCGTCAAACAGCGGTTCAGGGCTTCCTATGAGTTAATGCCTTTCATCCTGTGGCCTCCTTCACCTCCAGACTTGGCCTCTGTCTGCATTTACACCTTCCCAGAATAAAATACTTGCTTCCCCCACCCACTTGGTAACCATCATTCAGCTAGTTTGTCTATGACTCATCCACTTCAAAACCCTGCTGACTCACAGTGCTCAAAAAAGAAACTTTCTCAAAGAGCATACAGAGACACGGGTACACCATCCACGCCACCGAGGAATTCATCCAAGTTGACCCAGTCTCTACACTAGCGCAAGACAAGAAAGATGAACTTCGTGAATCTCTATCGTCTTAAAACCTAATTAGCTCACAGCTATTTATAACCAAGCTATACTTCAATGGCCTGATTTCCATAAATATTATGCACCCAGTAGTTCCCACTAAACCTAATGGGCATTTCATAGTGAAAAAAGGCTAAGCTTTCAAAACAATATACAGGTTGACTTCTTGAACCCACTGGTAAAAACTGTGACTTGTGCAGGTGTTTAACACCTTTGAAGAGTATGTGACATTAAAACACCAGCTGCAGAAAAAAACCAACGAAACGGTATGGTAAAAAACAATGAAGACGTTTGAGATGGAGCTGTCACTCCTGAGTTCACCATGCTCCTTCACCTCCATATAGTCTATTCAGAATGAAGTGTCGTTACAGGGGAGGGACCACAGGTCCTCCATGAAGGACAAAAATGAAAGAAACAGACACATCTGCCTCCCCCCCAAACCCCCTGCCCTTGTCACTACAAAATTATGAGCATACTGGATTAGGTACCCGAGTAGTTAGCAGGGCTTGAGCAGCTTCCTTGCCAAAGTCTCACCATGGGGTAGGAATTCCTTGTGTCTCATTATAACACAAGCCACTGAGAAATGTCTGGTAGAGATACTATAAATCCACTTGACTGCACCCTCTAAGGAAGGGAGGACAGTCTGGATGTCTTTTCTAATACTGCATCCCCTCTAACAAAAGACTAGCAGTCCATCAAAGACATAAAAAGAAATTTGTCACTGCAAGTTTATCCTCCCTGCGCTCCCTATTTCTCCTAAATTCTACTTAAATTCCTTCTTCTCCACCAACTGCCCACTAAATGCACAGCCTAGATGAAACCCACGTCTTAATATTGAGTGGTTTACCTTCAACTCTCTCTAGCTAGCACCAACACAATTTCTCAGCCAAAAGTTACCAGAGATATCAGTAAGAGACTATTGAAATCATTCAGCTGTTGGCAGGACAGGTCTACAGGTTTGCTATTAGAGCTATGTGGAGCTCACAATCACACAAGATTAAAAAAGAAAAGTAACAACAAAGGAATAATGACAGGACCAGTCATCTTCTGAATTAACCACATGACTCATTGGTACAACTCAAATTTCTTCAAAAACTTCTTACTGTTCATATCCAAGGAAGATACACATATAAACTAAGTATAAGCTAATCAAGGTATTCTTCTGACAGGCTGGAAAGAAAGATACAGGAAATAATGATGTTATTTGTATTTCTCTTTGAAATTATTTGGAAAGAGCCAAGTACCTTGTTTAAAGTGACTACATAGCTGGATAGACTATCCATACAAGATTAATATTGAAATGGTGCAAAACTGAATATCCAAACCAGTCTGTAAGTCCTCTCACTGTAATCTTGCTATTTTTATGATTTTTTTCCCCCATCTACTAATTTAAACATTTACTTGAATAATTTTAGAAGATAAAAGACTGCATCTAACAGTTCTCATGAGCTGATACAGAGGTGGTATGCATCACCTGTAAAAAGGTAAATATTATTTGAATGTTTTACAAACAATCTAGATAACATTGAACACAAAATAAAACCTCTGTAAGATTAGATATTTGATAACTTGTCGTCCCTTATCTGCTTGATGTGACATCTAGGAAAACACATTTTTAAAAGTCAGTAATATATTCTGACTTTAACACTTTACCCCAGAACCTCAGTAAAATCATAAAAAGAAGAAAGAAAAATGAAAAACATCTAATATCTCCCACAACAATTTTTTTAAAGCAATTGACTTCCCTATTATAATGTAAAATTAAACAAGACTAATATTTTATTTGCAAAATCCCACTCAACATATTTTCTCACCCCCTGAAGTAAGCTGTGCCAAGGACTACAGAGTTCACTGGGGACTTCCAAGTTGCTATCCATCTCTATATAGAAAGCATTCAGATACTGCAGTGATGGGCAGCAGTATAAAACCCTAAGAGAGAGAGAAATAGATAAAATGCCCTCAGGAACAAGTTTCTTTCCAGGAAACCTTACTAAACCGAGGCTTCAATTGAAACAGTATTATTTTTCTATGCAGTGGCAGTTTTTCATCTCTTAACTCTCTATTGTTTGTAATACACTCACAAAATGAAATTTCTTTGCTAAAGGCCAAATTCTGCCAGTCCTCTTCCCGCCGAATAATTCCTCATTGTGCATGCAGGCCTGTGCTCTCAGCAGAGCTGCTCACAAGGTGATGCTCAGACCGCAGGACAGGGCCGAACGGGAGAGCACCTCACAAGTTATCAGCCTCCCAACTGGGCACCCCGTGACCCCGTGCGCCAGTAAATCGCTTCTGCCAGCAGCAATGGGAGGGAACTTAATACAACTAAACAAACCAGGCACAGGTTTTTCCTCTGGATGTCTGCTCTGGATATTCCCACTGTTAATGCTGAACAAGCAACAGATAGAGCAGCACTTAGCAGCAATATGAAACACAAACACAGAATTGCAAAATACATGTTGAATAAAAAAAAACCCAAACAAGTCAGTGATCATCTGCTGAGTGTAAACCCCAAAAATTCAGTCTATAAACTCAAAAAAATACTCCAGACTGCAACCTACACTTAAACCTAGGGAGCCCTGGTGAGGCTGGCTGATAGATCCCAAGCATTTTGGAAGACTGCATTCTGCTTTTTTTTTTTTTTTTCGGTGTGACTTTTGAGCCTTTTAGGTATAGCTGAGTTAGACATTCAAGCTTTTCTCTGCAATCTAGAGAAAGAAAAAATTGGTACAAACAAACATATTGAAAATTTAGATTCTTTAAACTAATGTACCTTCAGGAATAATAAATTCCTGACATTTAATACAACCGTGAAAGCTGGTAACAGACCAAAGCAGTGACTACTTTAAAAATGCATGTTTCATAAAAACAAAGTCCACATAACTGCTTGAGAAGCTTCTGTCAGATTTCTCCTTGTCTAAGCAAATAACAATTTTCTGACAGCACTTGCATCCCAAACACTACAAGATTTTTAAAAATTAAAAAGATAAAGGAAGCAATTATGTCCATCCTCCCCATGCAATCTAAGTTACCAAAGGCAAATGAACAATAAAGTCACTTAAATCATTAACATTACGCTGCTAACAATATGAAGTGTTACCTGTAAGAGATACAGAAGTATTTGCTTTTGGAAATACATTCTATCACTGCTGTAAAAAGAAGTTCTTTCCTTGGTCTCCCAACCCCCTTTTCTTTATCACCTAAGAAAAATACAGTAAAAGTGAGAGAAGATTCCCCTGTCAGCTTCTAACTGCTATTAAAAAAAAAAAAAAAAAGTAACATTTAAGCCCTAAAGAGCTCCTGGTCTTCAAAAGTGCAAAGTACATACAGTTCTACTTGAAGTTAATAGGAGCTGCAGGTGACCAGCACTTCTGACTCTGAGGCCGCAAGCTACTGTACAAAGCACTGTCCCTGTGAAATTTCAGCCTAACATTTATCAGCAACCAACTTGCTGAAGTGCAAGACATAAGCGTCCCTGTCCCCCACAGTATTTACTTTAAAAGCACTGAACAGTTGTGGGAAACGTGGCTCTCCTGCAACATTACAGCCCTGGCGAAATGGGATGCAAATATGAAAAAATACCAACTCTAATCCTCACCGAGCGCAAGCTCTCAGCCATTGCACACCATGGTATTTCTAGAGCTCTCATCTGATGGGAATAACTTGCTGTCTCACACTGACCTCAGCTGCTTTGCTCAGTTCCATTTCATTCCCCATGAAGCCAGCCAGAAACATCAGCTAAGACTTTATTTTTGAAGTGCTAGCAACCGACACAGGCACCTCCAGAGAACCACACTGCAGCTTCCTTCACTTTGCTGCCAACATCCTAAACCTGCCAGACGGCAACGCATGGGACAATAGCCACCAAACAGAAAAGATGGAGAAACAAAAGCCCAGATGAAGCCCAGGGAAGGATAAAGGTAGCAGTGAACTGAATATGTGCAACTGCAACCCTAAATATTAGGAAAGAAAATTAAAAAATGAGCAATGCATGAACTGGGAAGGTAGAATGGCTCATTCCCAAGGTGATGGAGTAGCACACAGTATATGGGTAAGCAACAGACACTAGTTACCATCCTGGTCCTGGCACTGCTCTGCAGTGCAACCTCCCACCAGGCACTTCACTTCTCTCTACTTCTGCTCCTCCCCACCTTTCTGAGCCTGCCTTATTTACATTGCTCATGAACTCTCGTGGGCAGGGACTCTCTCTTACTCTACCTTTGTATGCAGCTCAGCACAACAGAATTGCACTGTCAGAGGCAGACTGCAAACAGTAAAACACCATCAAAAAAAAATAAAGAGAGGATGAGTGTGACTGGCTTAGGAAATACAACTGCAGTATCTATATTGGAAAAAAAAAAAAAAAAAGAAGTTGTGATGGTTAAATGGCAGAACAAGCACCATGACAAACACAGCAGCGTTAGGTGACAGAAAAATGAGAACCAGAAGAGCTCTTAAAAGGATAAGAAAAAAACAAAACAAGGGGGAAAAATCCCAAACTAAGAGAAAATGGTAAAGAAGTAGATTTACTAAATCACAACAGAATAAAAATAAGGTTTCTGGCTTTCCTTCCATTCATTCTGTGCTAATGATGCTCAAACCTCATGCCTTCATCTTTTCAAGGTCTCTCCTTGTCACCTAAGCATCAGATCTCCTCTTTGCCACTTGAACTGGTTAAAAAGAAGGCAAGAACTTGCCCGACAATCTCTCCTGAAAGCAAATGAGAATGTGGGAAAGAGAAGGAAGGAAATAAAATTCAGATATCTCCACCCTAGAATAGCTGACTAGCACAGAAAGAAAGTCATCTGCTGAAGGTTAAGAAATAATAAACAACTAATAATTTACTCCCTTGCTAAAAGATCAGGAGAGATGAAGCAAAAATGCAGTCTACTTCACAGGCTGCTGTTGGAGCATGGCAGTCATACTTCATTCTTCAACACACACTGTAAAATCACAATCTACATCTTTGCAGCCATTGGCACAGTTCCTTGTTCAGCTTTAAAAACACCGATAATCCACCCTTGTTTGTAGTGTTTTCACATATTTAAAGCAAAACCCTTGGGACACAAGAAATTACAAGCATCAGGAATATCACCCATTTCTCTCCCATCCATAATGTATCTTTGAGCCAAACAAGCCATAATTTTTAAAAACACAACTACCAACACAACAGTAAGGGAAGCACATCCAATAAAGTTACAAGCAAAGACGAGAGGAATGAAAAAAAAAAAAGGAATGACAATGAAAAAAAAATCTAAAATAAGTAAATAAGTCCTGGCAGGACACACAACAGCTGGCATGAGAAAACCAAACCACTTGGCTCTGAAGAATCTGTATCTATCAATTACTATTTAGCTAACACCTACCCATACATAACTTCTTCGCTATTCCCTTGCCGATTAACAAGGTGCTGTAGATTGGAAAAATTATCCTGAAGGACTCAAACACTGACCAGTCCTTACAGGATGTTGATCAAATCGTGACAATCATTTTGAATACCCTTCCCATCAGCACCTGCCGGGAGGCTCCGCAAGAGCCAGCAAGGCTGGGGGCTGTGCACAAGCACCGTTTCAGAGAGGTTTTTTCCCCCTCTGTTACTTGAAAGGATGAAGCAGCCCTTTGCATCCTTACCCAGGTGTCCACTAAGTTTTTTATGTCTTCTGGAAAAATGTGAGCCAAGCACTGTTTGACCCTCTAAACCAGTGCAAGCTAGGTTTTGATCTGCCCCTCCTATCACATGCCACAATTGTCCTTTTCACCTGAGTGCTTTAGTAGGACTGCAGACAACCACCTATCCCAACACTGAAGCAACAAGGAATCTCTCTCCTCCAGAAAGTGCATCCTTTTACCCTGCTTTGTTTCTCCTCTTCCCCAGGGGAAAGGCTCAAGGGCTGGAAGGTGTAATGTTGAACCAGCTATGCTGGTTCAGGCACTCACTTTAGGTAAATGACTTTTCAAAGTGTAATTCCGGATGCTCCATCTGGGAGTTATACTGGTCTGGCTTAAAATGTTTTTGAGACCTCCATCTGTTGGAATTGTGGGTACTTAGCACTTCTAGATAACCAGAGATTAACATGCCACCTTCTTCAAACATTTTCCCTTTATTTTCCCAGCTTTGCCTCCACTCTTCTACCACTCACACATTGCACTTGCTCATAAAAGCAGCAACGACATTCCCCACCTCCAGGTTCTGCCCAAAAAGAGAAGGTGGATGATACACAAGCCTATCCCCAAATGCTCAATAATCCAACAGAGCTTCTGGAGGCTGAGACCATTAGTTGCATGCAACCATTACATGAGCAAATAAGGTATTTAAGACACTTCTCAGAGCAGCTCTGAAGATTAGTTAATGTTTATACAGCCCACTGAAAACTCAAATGACTGCTACATGCTAAGTATTACCATCACCAGGCATTCATTTAAGTAAATGCAGGGCAGAAAGTGAACAAAACTTATTTCTTCTGTCCAGCACAATTATTGCCAGCCTTAGGCATGCTAGAAACACCAAATCACCCATCTAACACAGTAAATTAATATTTATGCTATTAAGTTTAGACTATCTTATGCTGAAAGCTTTTCAAACTACAGGAAATTGCACGTTGCACATGGACAACTGTATACAATTACAGTGATTTTGTAAAATGGCAGAGATATAAAACAGAAACAGTGGCCGGCAAGGCTTCTAAATTACACAGATAACGAATATGTCCTGGTGGGCCAGTACTCTACAGTTTTCTCATGTCTGCTTCTAGAAATTCAAGATGACTCTGTGCATTGCACACCTGTATTTGCAAGGACAACAGACAGGTGGGATCAGTGTGTACCACTACTGCCACCCTGGAGTCACCATACATCAGCCAGATTTATTATTATCCCATCTTGCACCACCAGCTGGCACCTGTAGTAAAAGTGCCACCAAAAAGGACACTTTTACTGGAAATATGTGGATCAACTCACGTATTTCTTTAGGATGCAAAAGCTCCAAAGAGATACAAAGAGTGCAAACACAAAATCCAGCAAGTGCAATGCTCTCCAGTGCTCCCAGATGCTTTGCTAAAGGCTGCAGCAATATATCTGCTTTATACTTGTTTTTTTGAAGGACTGCTTAACAGTACTTAATGCAGCTTTACCTTGACACAGTAAACATTTTAATACAGCCCAGGTAAAGCATTCAGCTTACCAAGTCCTACTGCACATCTTCTCGAACATCTGAAGGACTGCAGTGCCTCTGACTTTTCTGATCTCTTTCAGGTATAGAGCAATACTGAAGGTAGTTTTCATGAATGCAAAACCGGGCAGGGGCTTCTTCAAGAGCTATCAGTCTGATTTTTTACCTTATTCGTTGTACATTCACAGGTCTTTTCGGCACCAGTCTCCCTTCTGCTAAACAACTTCAGAAGTTTGCACACAAAACAAGTATATAATATACTGTTTGGTTACATATGGCAGATTATTGGTTTGTGTGTATCAGCTCAGCAGAACATCAACATCTTTTTAGACACATCTCAGCTGATACTAAAAGCAGTCTTGTCAGCAGTTTTGATCTTAAAGTAAATACACTGGAAAACTTAGTTCTAATTAGGCTGAAAGGCAGACACAATTTTCTGGAATGAATGCTAAACGAATGCTGCCGATAACACCATCTTTGCAAAATATCTTATTTGGTTTGTCTTAAAAAGATAGCATTTTTAAGATAAAATATTCTGACACACAAGCGATACGTCCCTGCTGTTTGTATGTTCAGAGAAATTCGAATTTTGTGTTTTAAGCTGTGTGTTATGCTTCATTAATATGAAATCACCATCCTGCTTCACAGATACATCAGCCGAGTTCCAAGTGACCCAATTAATTTTTAATATTTCATAGTTTGTTAAAAGCTGAAATGAGAGATCACTAACACAGCTCCGACACCCCCTGTCACGAATCAAAAGATGTAGGGAAAAGGTCATGTACTTACTAACTGGCACCAAACCAAATTCACCACTATAAAATGAGAGAACATGAGGGGACTGCATTTCCCATTATGCTTCTCTTTTTGTAAGAGCATCCATCAACTTGCACTATACCAACAAGCAGAATTTATTTATATTTATGTCCTCAATAAAAGGTCAGAGAGATGTGAGAAAGAAGAAATAGGATTGCAGCCTTTGTCTAAGCAAGAAGTAGTTCCTTCCCTTTCAAGCAAACTCAGCAGCAACAGCCTTTGAAGACCAAAAGGAGAAACAATTCCCAACCACATAAAGAAACTAACAAGTCCCTTATATGGCTAAGAATTGCAATGCCTTTTTTTTTTTTTTTTTTTTTTTTTACTTCTTCCATCCTCACAGCCAGAAAAATTAGAACAAGAGGGAGAAATAGAGAAAACTTTAAACAGGCAGTTCTCCAAACACCAGGGAATTCACACAGGCACATCTTTCCAGCTTTAAGAACTGCCACATACCGTCTTCTTTAAAGGCACGGAGGACATTACACCAGGTGAGTCCCTGAAATTAAGATTTTAACTCTCCTGCTGTAACTATGGATACCTAGCTTTAAGAACCTTTTGTAATGTAGTGGTACACCAGGCTCCCTTATCTCCTCCTCTGGAGAAGCGCTTCCATCTGAAGCCCGCAACTCTCCCTTTATCTCACAAATCACCAACGCACCACCCCAAGGTTTTGCCAGCTCTATCACCGCACATCCAAAAGAGCCCTCTGCCTTATCTACTGCATCTTCAGGCTGTCTCTCACCCTCCAGTAACCCTGGAAGCAAAGGTTGCCAGCTTCTCGCCCAGGAAGGCAACTAGATCGTATCACGTGTTGTTTTGAATAAGGGGAGAGTTTCTCCCAAGCAAGGCAAACGGGCCGCAATGGTTGATCCGGTCCCACCGCCACCCCTCGTCACGAGGCTGGACGCGGAAAGGTCAGGCTCCCGCACAGCATCGAACTGAACTTTGAATGGCTCAGCCTGGCTGGTCTCTAAATATAGCTGGGCAGAGGAAGGACTGTGAAAGGGGGTGGGGAAGGGAGCAGGAGAGAAGCCAAACGAGCAATTGGTTAAATAAAACAACATCGTGTTGGTGCACCCATAAGAGTCTCCCACTCTTCTCTGCCACACTCTGCAGTGGAGTATTTAAGTGCAACTTCAGGACTTTGTCTATTAATGCAAACTCACATACTAAGAACAAACTGCCGCTTGATTTATACTTGGGGAGGGTGAATACAAATCTGTTCAACAACTTTTCTTCTTGAATAAATTTGAATCACACAGGAGTGACATCACTTCCACTACATGACAGCCCATAAATCTTCATCAACCACATGGCACCAACCGTAAAACATATGTCATGGAGACACCAGTGAAGAACAAAATAGCAGAGAGCTTTACATCATAAACATGCAACCTTACATAGATCATAGTAGAAGGCAGTAGACACATAAGTCAGGTGGTTTATTTCATTCATTTGCATCTGAATGAAGTCAATATAATTAACAGAGGAACCCTTACAGAAAATGTGCCCAGATAATTTCATCTGCATAAATTTACCACAAATGAAACAATGTAAATATTTACTTTTAAATAAACAACCGTGTTTTATACTGAAGCTGACTTTACAAGAAATAAACAGAGCCAACTTATTCCTGCCATGGTTGCAAGCAAGGAAGCACAGAAACAAGCAAGGAAGACAAGAACAAAAAAAAAAACCAAACAAAAAAAACCCCAAACAAACAAAAAAACCCACCAAAACGGTTTTGCATCCAAAAATACAGAAAAAAGTTCATCTTTTACTCATATTTGACTGTGTCAGGCCTGAAAAATCTTTCAGCTAATAAAAACTTATAGGAGAAGAGAATAGACTTTGCTGTAAAGTAACAAAATCAAAGAGACAGTAGGGCTGAGGAATTCAACAGAAGCCTCCAATTTGCAGCCACAGATAAGACAAGAAACCTTTGCTTCACCACTTCAGTTAGAAACACTGTATCCTCAGAAAAGACCTACACAGAAAACTGACTTGTTTCAAATTTCAAAGAGGCTACACAGATATTTTTATCTGAAGAATTACATATATAAAAGCAAAACTATCTCTCTGCTCTACCCTTTACTTTTTGTGGATTAACCATGCTTACTCTCGCAGAGAAACTGCTAATCTTCATTATAGGCACTGGGCTCCATGCAAGACATCTCCTATCTCAATTAGGCTTCCAGTACATACAAAACATTATCTCAACTATGACAGAGAAACAGGCAGAAAGACAGCCCTCTATTTTTTGCTGCTCATTCTCTAGAATTATAGATCAGAATAAATAATGTTAAATAGAAATTATAGCCATAGAAAACGCCAAATGGGGTTAAATATCAGGTGAGGTATGTGCTCACTTACGTACACGATGTAGAATCATTTTGATAGACAGTTCTTGTTTCTTTTGTAATTCTTTAAACAAACAAAAAACAAAACAAAACAAAACAAAACACACACACCCCTGCGTATCATTCAGCTGTCCTGGTTTTGCCATGTGCTTTGTGGGCCTGATTCTGCCTTCCTGAAGACAACTGAAACTCTTTAATTGATTTTTTTCAAATTAAACACAACAGATCTCTCTTGCTATAACTTCTATTCAATAATATTATTGTTAATCAGCTACTTAAAATACGGGTTTCTCATTCTGCATCAATAGACACCATTCTCAGGATGATACCTTGCACATTTAGAGCAGCTCTGTGTATAAAAAAATAAAGTGTTCACTTCTAAGCTTCCCTCCACCACTCAATCTTGCCTATACAATGGGAAAACAATTGTGAAACACAAACACACACAATATAGGCTGTGACAATATATAAGTCACTGTTCTCTACCTCCCTTCTCTGCCCATCTGCAGTCTTTGGTATGGAACAACTATATCATAAAAGCTCTTATTCACACATGCTTTTGATATTACACTATTTAATCACATACAGCTGTAGCTGATGAGACTGTTACAAAACACAATTATAATGCAGCACTGGAAGCAAGTTCTGGAGACACATTAACCATGTTCCTCTATATAAAATTTCTAACATTAAAAGACTTTTCTTCAAGAAAAACAAAACAGGAAAAGAAAAAAAAAACGAAAAGAAAAGGGGAAAAAAAAAAAGGAAAAAAAAAAGGCAGCCCACTCGTTTTTTAAAATCTGTTTCTCTTCCTGGACACTCTGGAATGAACTTGTTTGCAAGTGAACTCAAAGTCCCTGCCTGGAGCATAGATAGTGACAAACCCACTTTCCCCACACCAAAACAAACACACAAAAAAACCCAAAATTAAAAAACCCTGTTTGCAATTATTAGCAAAGGGAACACTATGCAGGCTATTTACAGCAAGACCTGAAATGAACTTGGGCATCCTACTCGGAACACATCTTTTCTTATCTGATTTTTAATTCATGGAAATTTAAGGACTGACCATTTGATGATTTTTATCAGGATACTTGAAGTACAAATATACCATCATGCTTACTTTGAAAGGCACCCATGCATTAAAAACTGAACCAGTACAGTTCTGAAGCACTGTATTTTATTTTGAACGAGCACCTTATATAAGGTGTTCTAAATCATAACTGTTAACATGCAGCATTTGCCACAGCAAGATCTAGGTAGCCTAATTCGTCAAATGCTTCTAACTTCCATCTTTGTTATGGAAGTAAAACACTTGCTAAATAAACCTCCATAGAATGCAGTAGTACATGAATGTTCAAAAGAGTAGAAATCTGAATTTTCACACAGTTTTGGAGTTTTTCCTAAAATTATTTTTATTTAAACACACTTGCATTGAGGCAACATGTGAAAGGAAGACCAACTAAGAGATTCAACATCGGTGTAATATGTATCATGGTATCCCTTACAGCAACAAAAGTATTTTTATCCAGGCATGTAAGGATAGATGGCAAACAGTAACAGAAAACAAATGAGTTCATATAGTTCTGCATTTTTCAGAGCAACATAACTTTTATCTTCCTTATTATTTAAAGCAGCTGGCAAAATACTAGAGTTAGATATTAATATTACAGTCAAAATTACGGTCAGGCTTAAATATTTTTAAATGACATTTAAAGGAATTGATATTTTTTGGGGGGCAGCTCTCAGAGGCATTTAAAACATGCTGTGACATACTGAATGAAACAGGGGCTAAATGTGAACAAACTTCATTCCTAGAAATGCATTTCTCCATTCGCAAGTGTTTGCCTTTACTTTGGCACGATCACATGGGCTCCAGCTAGACTTTTGAGCTCTGGCAGCAATCCAAGCTGCAGATGGTTGGAAATGCAGCCTGAAATCAGTGTGTGGTTGATGAATTACTCCTTACACCTGACCCCTGCTTCACACCAGGCACCAAACACAATCTGAACACTACCAGGCAGAGAAGCCCCTGTCAGGCACCTCCGTATCTGGAACACTTTCTTCAAGGCCTTCTGTATGGCCAGATGGCCAAAAGTGGGGAATGCGGTAAACTCATTAAACAGAGACACCAGCGACAAAAGAGCACGGGACTGGTAGGTACAAGGTGAGGAGAGGCAAGAGCTTTGCACAGATTCCAAAAATATGCTTTCTAAAAGAGGCTGATTGAGCAAGGAGGGAGGCATGCTCATGGCACGCAACTGAAAAAGGTCCCCGATCCCTTTGTGCCAGAGAATGCCCCAAAAATGGCAAAAAGGAAACATAACAAAGCACATACACACATGCAAACACATACCTTTAAAATTACTTTATCAAGCTTAAACTCTTCTGAGTACGCCCCTTTGAGTTTCCCAATTGTTTTTCTCCTCAGCTGGGGCATGTATCTGTCACTTCACGGACATGTTCATTAAGCCACTCTTGCCTGTGGGCCAGTCTGCACACTTTTCACATCCACAGAGACAGGATTTTATTCACACAGGTGTTGGGAAAACACACTTCTTCCTTTTGCATGTGTTCACATGTGCATCAGGAATACAGAGCTGAAGAGGTATTGCGGGTACAGTAAACACTGCCTTTCCACTCAGGGTATTGCAGCCTTCTGACTGGGTGGCAGAGCGACACCACGAGAGTTAAACTACCAAACTCGAACCGTGACTAATAGGTAAGAAATATCTGGAGAATGCATGAAAGCAAACTGCACAAAAATAGCTGGTAAACTGGCATATTTTTACACCAAATGCAGGTACAGCAATTGTAACCCAAACAATTCCTGTCGGCAGGTAACTGTGGCACCTCATTTTTACTCAAGTGATTCAGGTTTTTTCAGTAGACCATTTGCAGCGAAAGCTTTCTCCAGTGCTAGATCTAATCATAAGCTGCAGAGGATAAAGATAAAACAGAACATCCACCAATAAAAGAGACTCTTTCAAATATATTAAAATTATTCAGTTAATATTTTTTCCCCTTTTCTCATATCATTACATGATACTTCAGGGCACTCAGTTTTGTTTTCATCTTGTGCAAAACGGCAGAGAAAAAAATTTGCTTTGGCAACCAAGAAACTACAGAAAAATTCAGACCACATTACAAAATTTGGCATCGTTATCATTTCATATGTGACAGTTTATGACATACTCCTCTAAACCAATTGTTTGGGTAGTTACGCCATCAGCAAAGATGCAACTAAGGAAATTCACTTAATGTCTCAAAATAAAATAAAAATCTACTACAGAGTCTCATCAGATATATATGAGCTGAACTATCTCTGGGAAATACTCTTTGCAGAAAGAACACAATACTATCGTTCATTTACAACAGTTACCAGAAATATTTATTCTGAAATAAACTCTGAGACCAACTGCAGTCTGCTCTCAGGATCTGCCTAAAGAAGTTCCAACACTGTACTTTCAAACTGCAGTTGTCAAACAGTATCATGCCAAAACAAGGAAAGAACAGGAAAAAAAAAAAAAAAGCTTATGTCTTTCCTCAAAATCAGTGCTCGTCCTTCAGAGATATATTAAATTCCTTGCAACTGTCTCTTAAAAATTACCTGCCACCCCCCTTTTCATTTTTGGATAACAACGGGTTTCTCTGAACCTGTAATTAAAGTTTTAGCTTCCATGGTGGCATCTGATAATGAAGGAGTCCATGTAAATTGAATAATAAGAGTGCGTGCTTCATGTTCCGCAAAAGGCCACGAAACACTAAAAACGTAAAGTGTTCAAACATATGGAATCCATTTTTTTTTCTATTTATAACCTCATTACCCATATAGCTATTCATTTACACCATTTCTGCACAACGTGCTAGCTATGTTAGAAGACACAAACACAGACTGTAGACTGAGATCTTGTGCAGCTCCCCGCTCCCCGCGTGAAGAACATGACGTACAATAACACAGAACTTCTCAAGAGAACCACCGAGACAACTTCATCAAACAAGCAAAGCAAAAGCAGCGCTTCAGCCAAACCCACTAGGGAACATCGATTTCCAGTCTTTACCCACTGAACGTGCTGCCACTCCGCATTTCACAAGCCGTACACAAATGCGATAAGAAAGCCTAGAATTTCATTCTTAATTACAAATGAATATACACCCACACACACAGCGTGCACAACTATCAGTGCAAAAAACCCAAAAAACATTCTTTCTGTGCAACTGATCCTACCGTGCTCAGTACACAGAGTTATTGGAAAATAAACAGCTGGAGTTCACAGGATAGCTGCAATCATACCGGAGTTTATTCATATGTGTTGCTCCAATAGGCATGATAAAAGATACAACTCTCCACCACATTATTTGATTACCTGACTATTAGCTTTAGACACACAATGGATCTAACTGCTTTAAAATGTCCCAGAAGCTGATGGCTAGCTTTAAGGTAACAAAATCCAGATGCTGCCTGTCTGCACTACCCTAAACTCTTAAGGTCTATAGAACTGAAACACTCCTACGCATATATGTGTGTGTGTGTATGTGTATATATATATATATGCATGTGCATTTCTGTTTATTATAGAGGTTTATGTAGGCACTCAACTTTGGAGCAAGGAAAATAAGAAAAATCAATGCCACAGAAAATGTATCTCTCGTTTGAGATTTTACCAGTCCTTACAGCACTAGCGCATGTGTGCAGACGCACATGACTTTTCACAGGGCTGATAATTTTATATACCGGCTTTAAAAGTGTGCTTAATTTACTTCCAGTTTAAAATCATCAGGTTAAAAAAAGCCATGGTAAGGAAAAGCTATTGTTACTATTTTAAGCTCAAGTTCAAGGTTAATTTCCTCAAAAACCTTATTTTGCAAAGTTAAAAAAAAAAAAAAAAGAGCAAAAGAAAAAAAAAAGAAAAGAAAAAAGACTGGCAAAATGTAAGCTACGTGAGTAAAAGGCATGGAATGTCCAATACTTCTCCTCCAATACTCGAGGCTATTGTTCTTACAAAAAAACACCATCAATTGTTTCATGTCCTTGGCTTGCCAGGTTTTGAGGAATAGCATCAGTCTGCGTCCCCCAATCCCCCAAACAGTTAAAGCTATAGGCAATGTTGCAGTCAAGCTAGTGACCGGCCCCTGCTGCAATAGCAACAATATACACTAAATGGTCACAAAGGTAAAACACAATTTGGATTGACCTTGACAGGAAAAAATAATAATAAAATAAAATTTTAAAAAAAGGTAAAAATCACTCTAAAATACAAAACTACAAAAGGCTAAATTTTATTTTCAAAAATTAAAATCTGCACAATGCAATGAAAGAAACAGCACAGTAAATAAGCAAGAGGTAACCTTGCCATGAATTACAGGGCTGTAATCATATTGAGTGGTTCTGGTGTCATCGCAACTCCAACCAGCATGAATCGCAGCTTTGACAATTAGTTAATTTATAAAATGCAGCAGTCAGGATATACATGTTAACGGGAAAGTAATTTTATTAACAAGGAAATACAACTCATCCTTTCAGAACTGCAGCGAGATCAACGTGCTTCAAACCAAAAGTCTGGAGAAGTCAGCTTCCCCCATAGCCCTTCACCACACACAGACGCACACGTCAAATGTCCCGTGTGTCAAATTTGCCACAGAAGCACGACGTGTGTCCGCTTATGGATTGCCATTCGCGGCTCTGTGCACCCTGACTATCCCCCCCTCCCCAAAGGATGTTCGGCTATTGACTGAAATTGTTAATCTGTGGCTTGGGAGGTCACACTTCAGAACAGTTGGGGTTTTTTTTCTCTTTTTTGTTCCTTTTTTTGTTGCTTTTTTTTTTTCTTTTTTTTAATACAGTGTGCTAACAGGGTGTGCAAACTTTTCAATTTAGGGCTTTCTTTTGTTACTGTCTCTTGGTCACACAGGAAATCTTTTCAGAGAGCAGACTATTATACAATGGCACTAGAAAAATAAAGCTTTACTTAACTAACTCCTGGCCAGGTAGCATCGACTTCACTCAGCCTCTTTAGGAGATGCAGGCCTGCTTTCCAGTCTGTTGGCCTTTAAAAAAATTATTAAGACGACAGGAAAAAAAAAAGAGTCTGTGCTTGAATACGCTTTCCAAAAGTAGCTACCCTGTATTTCTAAACCTTTTAAATGCAATGGAGTACAGCCATATCATCGTCAATATTTAATGAAATATTAAAAGCAGTGCAACACACTGAAACAAACTCCACCAGCTTTGCAGTGGATTAGCTCCTCACCCTCCTCCAAGCTCCACAGCATCTCCTCCTCAGCTGATTAAAAGTTTGAGTTGCCACAGACAGCTTTTCTAGCAGCAAAACACTTTTAAGCTCTGAATTTTGGAAGAGCCACCAAAACAGCGTTTCATTTCTGATGCTGTCCAGAGTAATCTTTATCCCATATCATAACAAACACATTACCTGCCCAGCGTTACAACAGCGATAACTGCACTGGTGTCCCCAAACAATAAAGGGAATTAAGTGACACCAACAGACTTTTGGGGGGGGGGGGAATTAAATAACATAGCATAAAGAAATGAAAGGAATGGCAGATAGTAACCTTCGTGCCTCTCTCAAGCCTGCTTTCTGCCTACCAGCTCAGCTCTGCATGACACCTAACCCAAGGAAGCAACGGAAAAATCGCCAAACAGAAGAGGCGAGCCCGCAATTTGCGTCGGTTCGCTCTCCATCACCCGCCAAGCACCCGGCCTCGCCGTCCCCTACCTTGGTTTGGAGATAGTGGGGGTAGTAGTAGGTGTACTGGGGGTACATTGGCTGCTGGTCCAGGCGTTTGCCCATGTAGCTGGAGTCCGTCTGGCTGGTGCAGGGAACTCGTTGGCAGGGTGTAGTGCCCCAGGGCCTTTCTTCCTCTCACGCCGCTATTCCTGACAGCGCGGGCAACGGAGGAGGCTGTCGAGACTTCCTCGCCGACTACCGCGCGTT